>PVHP010012582.1:29894-42766 GCA_004024765.1 Zapus hudsonius
AAATATATATATATATATATATATATATATATATATATATATATATATATATATATATATATATATATATATATATATATATATATATATACTTTTTCTGGTGCTTTTATTTTCTTAGACATGTATGTACTTTCTAATGCTCTTTTTCCCCAAATTCCACACCCCAGTACCCTAACAGCAGTTAGGGTTATTTCTTCAGAGGGGGGATTGTGACAGGGCCAAGTGCCTGCAAGGAACACCCCTCCCCTTGAGTGGGAGGAGTCTAATTAGAGCTTCAACTAGGTGCTAAAACTGATCGGTCAAATATGAACCAATCAGCTGTCTCTCTGACTCACCTGGGAAGAACTTAAATTCACTTCCCCAGAGGAAGTCAGCCTCTCTCTTCCTCCGTGGCAATGGAGTAAGAGACTGCTGATTCAGGCCTCAGGAAGGAAAGGCTGGGGGGCAAGTTCTAGAGCTTTTCCCTCATAATCCTCTCCTTCTCATAATGGGAGCTTTCTGTTATTTTTTTCTTTGGGTGCTTATTTAGCTAAATAATATAAGTTCTGTGAAACTCTCTGACACGTGTTCTCCCCACACTGGTGGCTGGAGAACTCTGTAACTTCCCACATGGTTACTGGGAAAATTCCTCATCCAACTCCCCTTTTCCTAATTTACTAAAATTAGAATAAATGTGTAATTAAAATTTAATTCTGTCCCTGTGTACAATTCTTTGGCATTAGAGGACACAAACTCGGAGTAGGGGGAGGGGGATTCCAGAACTCTCTTTCTCACCATGTCACTTATATTAGTTATCAATAATCTGTATCACAAACATGATGAAATATTTGAATTTGTTTTGCATAAATTTTCATCTTATCATTGGATACTACTGGCTAGGGCGAGATGTGTTTTTGCTTGAAAATGTCAAATGCTATTTTTCTGCCTGGCATGGAAGCACATACCAGGAATCTCAGAACTTGAGACTGAGGCAGAAAAATCCTGAGATCAAGGTTAGCCTTGAGCTATAGAGACACAGAGAGACTGTCTCAAAAAAATTAAATAACACTACTTTCTACTGTCATCTATTTCCTGATAGAAACTTTCATCATTACAAAAAGAAAAAAAGTATTATGAAGTAACATAGCATTTTTGTTAAGGTTGAAATATTAATTGAATAATCAGTATGTGAGGTAAATCAATATAACATTGACTGATATATAGTAGGCATTCTATCGGTAATGTTCCTCTGTATTTTCGGTCTAGCCATCCTCCCTCCCTCCTCCTCTCCTCTTTCCTTCCTTTCTACTTTGTTGTTGTTTGTGATACAGGGTCTTCTATGCAGCTAGGCTAGCCTGTAACTCACATCCTCCTGTCTCCCCTGCCAAGTCCTGGGATGACAGGTATATACCACCACAGCTGGCTTTCTTCTGTCTTGGAGTCCCTCAACTCAACACTACGCCTATACATGAGAGTATAGTCATTTTCGTGGCTTAAATGATCCGCTCTGATCATACGGACCCAGTGTCTCGAAAGGCTAACTGTAACTTTAAATCTTGATATTATCATATGCACTAATGGTACAGATTAATAAAATCCTAATTGAATGTAGCTACTTAAATTTATTTTACAATTAGTAATTTGGCAAATATAAAATGATAGTTTCAAATATACTTTTTTTCAATCATTCCAGTTGAAGATGGCAGACAATAATTCATGCAAAATAATTGAGTTAAGGGTGCTTTGTAGCAATTAGCACAGACAGTATACAAATCTTGCCCTCTGATAGTACTCTCCAATTAAATGAACAGAGTGGATATAGGAATGACAGATTCCAGGCAGGGGTAAGAAACACAAGATGAGTTTGGAGCACCCCCTTATATCAGTAAAGAAGCTTTCAAGCAAACCCCAGCAAAGGTAAGCAGGGGTTGTCACAGAAACATGGCAACCAACTCACATGGTCCCAAAGGCTGTAGATAAAACCTGTGAACCACAAAATGAAAAATATAGTATTTGATCACAACTATATGATAAAAATAAATATCTATGGGTCCAAACTATTAAGCATTATTAAATACATAAAAGGAGTTAATTTGCCCTAAAAAGAGTTCCAGATGACACAGGCATAAATCCACCCCTAAGAAGATGGGGTACAATCTCACATTGCATTGCCGTGAGCTGTGCATAGGGAATTATTCCAAAGACGGAAGATGGGGAGTGGCGTGAGGAGCCTGACAATCCCACATGACTCAGGAGACCAGCCATGAGGACCATGTGGTAGCAGGTGCCTTCAGTACGAAGTGCTAACGACAGCCTTCAACTTGGTGGTTTTCCTTCCAAATACCTTAATTCATTTCAATCATGGGAACAAAGAAAACCCACATCCAATGGTCCTTACTTAAGGGACATGCCCTTAAGTAAGGACCAAAATGCCCTCTCTGCAGATCTCAGAGTCACCAAATCACAGGAAGACGTCTAAGAGACATGTTGGCTAACGGTCAGCATTGTCTTGATAAGAAGCTGAACTGGATCAAGGATGTAAAGCAAGCAAAAAATCTACCAAAAATCACTCTTACTAGTTAACATTTCTCATTGCTGTAACAAGTAAGTGAGAAAACCAAGGAAAAGAGGGATTATTTGGTCTACCAGCCTGGGGGTGAGTCCATCCTGGCAGGGAAAACCTGGTAGTGGGAGTGGGAGGCATCCAGTCATAGTGAGTGCCTGGACAGGCAGAGTTAAAAGGTGACAAACAATGCATTGTCCTCGTGGAACCTAAGGTAGCCATGAGCATCCAGAAAAGATAAGAAGAAGGAGGAAGAGGAGGAGGAGGGTTAGAAAAGAAGGAAAGGAGGAGGAAGAGGAAAGAAGAGGTAGAAGGAGGAGAAAGCAAAAGAAGAGAGGAGAAGAAACAGAGGAAGAGGAAGAGGAGGAAGAAGAGGAGGAGGGGGAGGAAGAAGACAAGGAGGAGGGGGAGGGAGAGGAGGAGGAAAAAGAGGAGGAAGAGAAAAGGAAGGAGGGGAGGAGGAGGGGAAGGAGGAGGGGGAGGAAGAAGAGGCAAGCAATGATGGAAGAAGAGAAGAAGAAGGAGAAGGAGAAGATGGGGTGGGAGGGGAGAGCTGTGACCTCAGAGGACAGTGTGTTTCTTTCTGGAGACCAGCTCTGGAGGGATGTTATACAACCCACAGGATGCCAACAGCCCACTGGAGAGGGGAAGGGTAAGAAGAGCTCCCCTGCTCCTGCCCCCTGGGTCTCCAGACTTCCTCTGGCCCCCCAGCATCTGAGCTTCAGCCCAGGGCAACCAGTTTGGACTTCTATCCAGTGCACTTGTGGGAGAACACATTTCTGTTGTCTTACATCACTGTTTGGGAAAATTAGCTATATGTGTAATAGAATAGGAACCCAGAGCCTGTATCACCCAGCCTCTCTAGACCCTGTAAGATATCCACAGTTTGAAGGCAAACCTGTCTTGTAAATTGTGCATCCATTTGTTTGCTAGGTTGTAATGAGAAATGAATTTCATTATTCTAAATGTCTTTTCCTTCAGAGTTCTTTGTCATTTTTACTCTATCACAATATTAGAGTCTTATTTATATTAACTTGGGGTGTGTTGAGGCTATTAAGACTTTATCTTTCTGTTTCAAATTTTTAAACTGGAAGTTTGTTGGTCAAAGTTTTAACCATGTAGATGTCTTATCACAATTATTTTGGGGTCTTATCTCTCTCTTCATTGTGAGATTTTCTCCATTCTTTGCATATGA
The DNA here is from genome assembly GCA_004024765.1 of Zapus hudsonius. Lineage (NCBI taxonomy): Eukaryota > Metazoa > Chordata > Mammalia > Rodentia > Dipodidae > Zapus > Zapus hudsonius. Next base: position 33,632 of record PVHP010012582.1, read on the forward strand.
AGAACATCCATATCAATTTCTGACTTTTTAAGTTTAAGTTTTACAATTATATTCTTATTTCATATAAACTTCATGTTAGTATAGGTTATTTAGATTGTGATGAAGATTTAATTTTAATTTTGTGAAGACAATACAGTAATTTTACAGCCACGTAAATCTTAATATTTTATTATGCTAATTTATTTATTTATGCCATATATATTATTATGCTAATTTATATGTTTTACGTTAGACATCATCTTGTATTACTTTACTCCTCTTGCCTTAATACTTTCTTGAATTTTTAACCCTGTAATATGTTAAGAGCTATGCAATTATTAGTCATTTCTTATCTGTCCTTTTTGTTTTTATGATGTCTGGAGTCTTGCTTGCTTCTATTTCTCTATCAACTTGTGTTCTCAAGTTCCCTCCAAAACCCCACCATTTTAGAACCAAATGACTGGAATATTTGGAAGGATATTAATTTTCTACCTAAACACGTGAAGAATTTGGTATCTTGATAGTCTTTCAAAACTGCCACCCAGGAGCATGACGTGTCCCAATTTTCTTCAATCTCCTTTCTGCTGTATCTACTTTACAATGGAGCTGTTTATGAGGTTCGGGGAAAGCCGGAGGTGAAGTCATAAAAACATAACTGGGTTTGACAGTGTCTGACTTGGGGTGGATACCAAGCCAAAGCTGACTGTACAATTCCACTTGGAGGTTTCATCAACATGTCACAGTTACTTACATGGGGACCTTTCTCTTTAGTAACCATTTTTCATCTCTTCCTTGGTGTCTTAGAGAATTTGGTTTTAGGATGTCTTGTGGTTACCCACCTTCATGGATGCTCAAGTCTTGGATATAATATGGGGTGGGGTTTGCATAGCGTGTCCTCACACCTACATGTATATTTTGAGTTGTCTCAAGGTGAAATGTAATTTGAGTACCATGTAAATAGTTGGTGTCCTGTATTTTGCAGGGAACAGTAACAAGAAAAAATAAAAGTTCTGGGCAAGCTCAGACACATTTCCCAGTAATTTTGGAACTGTGGCTGGTTGGGACTGTGGAGGCAGAGTACATGGACACAGACGCTCAGCCTCCTCACAAAACTCCTGGTTTTAGCTGCTTTTATCAAGATAAGTTAATGATTAGAGAAACATCTAGTTCAGGGTACAATATGGGAGAAATGGAGGGAAAGAACAGCTAAATGACTTCTCCAAGTTTATGGGCATCTAACAGTACTGGATTTGGAGGCACTACTAGAGGGTGTATTATTTTTAGTTTCCAGATCTTAGATTATTACAAGGTTTTCTTTTTCTAGTAAGAGTTTGTGTGCTGGTGAAGGAAGATCATAGTGATAACTACTATTTAAATTCATGGTTCATGCAAAGTCCCATTGTTACTCCTTTGAAGAGTAAGAGAAAAACATATTAGCAGGCACACAGATTAATGCCAGTGGAATGTAACACATTGAATTTGTATATGGGATTTCAGATTTTGGAATACACCAAAATTAATGATGGCAATAAAAGATACAAAATTATGTAGGGAAAAAAATAAGACAGTTGGCACAACACCCTTCCCAGGAAAGAAAAAAAAGGGGGGTCTGGAGATACTTAATTACAGTCAGGTTTGTCTAATGATACAGAGTGAGTTCTCATTAATTTTCCTATAGTTGAAACTGAAAAGTGGATGCTGGTATTCTTCATCATTGGCAGGGCTTTGGCTCTCTGTAGACCTTACCTGCTATCTCCTAGCTTACAGTACCTTCTGATCTCACACTTCTGCACAAGCTGTGCCCAGGAAGGGCAATGCTTATGGCTTCTTACAGCCTTGTATTAGAGGTGCCTGGCCCATGCAGTGGAGCAATATAAGGATGGTGAAGGTCCCCGAGAGACAACAATGCAGCATGTCCCATGGGCTCATGGGAACCTGAGAGGCTTCATGAACCAAGCCCTCAGAAGGTAGCATGTGACACAGTGAGTAGGCATCTGCTGTGATGCCTGGTTTATAATTCTCAAGGTTGAAAAATCTCAACCTTGAAAGCCAAGACTGCTAAGTTACTTACTCTGCAGGAGTATACCAGGCAGTGACTCTGACACAAAGAGTATGATTTCTCTGACCATTTCATGGGTCCATGTAGAGATATTTGAATATTCAGTCTCACAGAGTAGCATTCAGTCTCCCCCTCCCCCACTCCCTCACCCCAAAGGCACAAAGGGTAATGAACTGTATAATTTATAACTGGAAAGTGGTTCAGACATAGGAGATCTGAAGTTGCAGCTGAGTTGAAAGCTGTGTTTCTCAGCAGAATAAAGAGACCTTCAGCATGTGCCTCTTATGGCTGCTTACAGACTTCAAGGGAACGTTTCTCACTTTGCACCACTGAACTAAGACTTACTGAAACCTTCTATTCCAAAGCCCATGCCCAGCGTCTCTGGAGGAGTGCCCATGGCTCCCTCTGCAGGCTCGCATACCTGAGCTTGAAGAAATGATGGATGGAAGGTCTGTCTGTGGCTCCTCCTGCTTAAAAGTCTGAAGATCCCTTCATCGGGACTCTGTTATCTGTCTGTCTCCCATCTCCCTCTGTGTCTTTCCTTTCTCTCTCTTACACACACACACACCTATGGGCACACACATTTATTCATAGCAATCAAGACTGAATTACTCCAGGACGTTGGCAGATGGCCACAAAGCACAGAAGTCTACAGAAGACAGGGAAGAGGGAATGCAGACATTTGTGCTTTTATGAGCTCCTCAGATTCTTGACTTCCTTTTTCAGTACGTCTTCAATCAACCCCAAATGTCCAGGAATTTTCTCTCCCACTTGCATATTTCATAACTATAGACCTCTATTGTCCTTGTTGGACAAATGGCATTCCACGTGCTCCAACTGTGACCTTCTCTTACAATCAAACCATGAAATGCTCAGCAGACTAAAGAAGGATTCACACTTTAATTAATGTAAATTAAATACATTTAATTTCTATTATAAATACCTACTTAATTATCACTATGTACCATTTCCAATTCACAATCAAAGAGAATAAGAAATATCAAGAAGTAAGTCTGGGATCAGGGACATGGCTCAGTAGGTGAAGCCCTTTCCACAAAGTTCTTTCATCCTCGTCCTCCCTTCCTTCTTTCAAATCTCCAGACCCCATGGAAAATTCTAGAAGCTGTGATGGGCTTCTGGAATCCTAGTATGCCTATGGTGAGAGGGAAGGAGGAGACACCAGGGTCACCAACAACGACAGACCTGCCTCAAATGAGGTGGAAGCTGAGGACAGGTCTTCCAGTTGTCCTTTGATTTCCACACAGGGACATGGCACACAGACACCCACATACGTGCAGGAACAGGTACAAACACACACACACCCAACAAATTACAAAATATATCTGTTTTAAAAAGGAGGGAATTCTTTCTGCCCCCTCTTCCAGGATCCCTTGCCACAAGGACTAATACAGACAGCCCACGAAGGAGGATATACAACTGATCAGGGATGGGGAGGGGGGGAATTGGGGAAGTCAGGATAACAACACATGGTTTGCCCACTAAATAATGTAACTCATTATGGACAATAAATATTAAATTTAAAAAAAAGGAGGGAATTCCTCTTTGCAATGATTCTAGAATAGTTTACAAAGGCATAGAAGAAACAATTACAATGCAACAAAATTTAATTTTTTATAATTATAAAATTTGGGATATATTTATTATGCTATTTTAGTCCTCTTTGATGACAGAAAAGCCTGTCACATAAATAACATTTTACATTAAATGCGTCAGATGGAGAAAACAGCACAGCTGGACATCAGAGCTGTTGTGTTTGTTCAACACACAGTTTTAAGAAGCCTGGTATCATTATTTCAGAGAGATGGGATTGTCATCTAGCCACTCAGAACGACGACTTGTATCACCATCCTTAAATAATGAGGCAGACTATCTACCTGAAATGTTGCCCATCAGATATCAGCTTGTGATTTATTTTACTAGCTCTGATCATAGTATTTCTAAACAGATTACACACACATTTAATGGGACACTCTTTGCAAACAGATTCCTAGGCTTGGTTCTGTGATTCAGTGTTGACTAACATGGCAATCTGCCTCTGAAAAAAAAAGTAGCTCAAGTGTGTATATCTTCTTAAAAGGCTGTTTATGCTTCTGTAGTGGTTTTGTGTTAAGAGGCTCAGGTTCATCATTAAGGATCACAAAACAGCACAAGAGGTCTTTGGAGAAAGTTCCACCTTTGGGAAATACCTTTCACCGAGCCCCAAATGACCCAGTCATTAGCCTTCTCAGGAGCAAGCACCCATGACTGAATTTCCTCAAAAGGCATTTGAAGTAGGAGTTTTTAATCAGTTGTAAATGATTGAGGTTTATATTATATCAAATAAAAGAAAAACAAAGGGACTTTACTAGCTTATTGCCTTGGAAACCCAAGGCAGCTCTGCCAGGAAGACATTGGCTCTGGCTTCATTTGTCACTTTCTCTGTGCACACTCTCTTTTTAAAAAATATCTTTATTATGAATAAGTATATACATTGCATGAGAAAGTCTTGTGAAGGTGTCCCCGTTTTCCTCCTCTCTGTCCCCTAGATCCACTCAGCGACAAGGAACCCTTAACTGGAACTGGGATCCATGGCAAAATCCTATGGGGACCAAGATCTTAGGCTCCTAGGGAATTCCCACTACCAGAGAGCTACAGAGAGGCTACACACACTCTTCCTGTGACAGACAGAACTAATACCTGCAGACTTATGTCCCCTCTCCCAGCCAGAACTCCAGCAGGAAGTGGTGGTCTCACCAGAAATCTGCTCATGTGGGAATGAGTTGCTTGCCTATCCAGAGAGCATCCTGTGAAGTCCTGTGTCAGGGAGATGGGAAATAGAATGAAGGACTCTACCGGGACTCTAGACCATGGGCAGGAGAGTTTTTCAAAGGAACTCAGGGGAAGAGATTCATGGAGTCTTCTTGCTGTGCAATATGACATTCAGACCGCCCACACGTTCAGTGGTCAGGAAGAAGTGAAGCCTGCTGAGGACAGATTCAGTATGCGCACCGAGGAAGGACACCAGTGGGGACAGAGAGGAGGGAAATGGGGACACATTCACAAGATTTGCTCATACAATGCATATTCTTTTTGTTGTTGTTGTTGTTGTTTTTGTTTTTTTTTTGTTTTTCGAGGTAGGGTCTTGCTCTAGTCCAGGCTGACCTGGAGTTCACTCTGTAGTCTAAGGGTGGCCTTGAACTCAAGGCAATCCTCCTACCTCTGCCTCCCGAGTGCTGGGGATGTGCGCCAACACGCCCGGATTACAATGTATATTCTTATTCACAATAAAGATATTAATTTACAAAAACAGAAGTTAAGCCTGGAAGAATGTAACACTTGTTTACCTCACATTGTGAACCTTTTGCCAATGTTGCATTCTGAAAATTCTTCATTGGAATAAAGATAGATGAAGAAAGTAGAAACAATTAAAACCCTCCCCAAATAGTCAACTCATTAACTAAATGAATTCATTGACCAATGCCAGTTCACTTACTTTGATCATGGTGTGAAGCCTGAACCTAACAGACCATGACTTCATTTTTGGTCACTATCTTAGAATTGTTTTCTCAACATTGTTCAAAATTCTCCTCGTTTTGTAAAGCACCGAGTTTCGATAGTACAGTAAACATGTGTGTTACTCATACAGACTGTCTATGACACAGAAACCTGATATGATACTAAACCCAACACCATGGTGTTTTATCAGGTGTGAGGCTCTGGGAGTTCCTCCTTGGGGTAGTGTGTTTATTTTACATGTGTTTCATCATTTTATAAAGGCCGCCTTCAAACCAGCCTTCACATCCCTTCTTCTGTCCACATGCACAGTTTTGCATTGTGATTTGTTTTGAAGGGGCAGATTGCCTGGCACTTTCAAAGGCCCAGGAATTCTGGGGTACTCTTACCTTTCTTATTCAGATTTGATAACAAGGGCTCTTATGCAGTTCGAAACATCTGCTCTGCTGGCTCTGTTCTTAGCCGTGTCTCTTTTGCACTGAGATATATTTCATTTTGTTTTCAAAGAAGTATTTGAGACCAAGAAAAGTGAATGAATACTCATTGCTGTTACTTTTCAATCTGTTCTTAATACCTTGACTTGGGAAGACTTGTGTTCGTTTTTTTGAGGTAGGGTCTCCCTTTAGCCCAGGCTGACCTGGAATTCACTATGTTGTCTCAGGATGGCCTCAAATTCACATTGATCTTTCTACCTCTGCCTCCCAAGTGCTGGGACTAAGGGTGTCTGCCACAATGCCTGGCTGGGAAGACTTTTTATAGTTGTATTTATTTTATTAAAAAAATTATTGAAACTCGGGCTAAAAAGATGGCTCAGAGGTTAAGGGCACTTGCTTGCAAAGACTTCTAGCCCTGGCTCAATTCTCAAGCCACCCATATAAGTTGGATGCCAAAAAGTGATGCAAGTATCTGCTGTTCACTTGCAGTGGCGAGAGGCCCTGGATTCCCCCTTCCCCACCACACACATGCAAATAAGTAATTAGAAAGTGAAACTCAGGTCAAACATTTTATACTTTTATTCATTCTATTTTGTCATTAAATTAACCAAATGATATCTTAGTAGGAAATTTACAGTAGACAGTAATACTATGATTTAAGAGCTTTAGTAATCTTTTATATTGGGGGGGGGGCATGTTTAAGGTAGTGCCTTTCTCTAGTGCAGGCTGACCTGGAATTCACTCTGTAGTCTCAGGATGGCCTTGAATTTACGATGATCCTCCTTTCTCTGCCTCCCAAATGCTGGGATCAATGATGTGTGCCATCATGCCCAGCCCCTCAGTATTCTTAATGGTTTTGTAGAATAAGTTAGTGGGAACGGCAATGAACTTGAACTTAGGACCTCTTGTACCTTCTTAGTTCTGCTGCTTCCTAAGGCTTGTTGAGATCCCCCTTGCCATGTGGCTCACAGTCCAATTTGTCAAATTTTATGAATCTACCATGCATACTAAAGAAAGCCCAAGATAAGTCAACTGCTTAATGAGTTTGTGCCCAATGTAATTAAACATCAATATCCTTTATCATATTATATGAAATCAAGTAGACAGAGAAAGACAAATGCTTCATGGTCTCAACACATTATCTGATAGATGTAGAGAGTACTGCTTCCCAGATGAGGAGCAAAGAGCAGAGGAAAGACAGACAGGTTAGTTATTGGAAAATGAACTACTTAGTTATTGGAAATAGAAGCACAGCGGGGCTGTGATAGTTAACAATACTATATCATATATTTCAAAATAACTAGGAGGATAGATTTTGAATGTTCCAGACACAATAAACTTGTGAGGTAAGAAATAGGATATGACCCTGATTTTATTTTTACACATCATAGACAAGTTTTGGAATATCACACAGTACCCCTTAGTTAATCTGGATTAATTATTTATAGCATGAGTATAGGCCAATATTTACTATGATTTAAAGAGTATGAGTTGCTTCCGTGGTTTGCTGAATTCTGTAGTCCTCTGGAAACATAATCCGAGAGGTGATGAAGAAAGTAAAAGTCAACACAGACATTCATCAGTAAAGCCTACAAATCCTTGCACTATGGGGAATCATCCCAGAACCTCCATTGTGGCCATGGGGCTCCAACTCAGGCCTTTCTCCTTGCTCTTTCCTTCTGACAAAAATGTCCCCTGCTCTGGAAATTCTTTAAAAGCATAAAGCATGATTTCAGAGTCAGAAGTGACCATTTCTCATCTCTATCTGGAATGGCGTTTTTTTTTTGGGGGGGGGGAGGGGAGTTCCTTGCCAATACACCAACGAATTTAGAGTACCCAGATTCTTGTCATATGAATTCAAAGAATTAAATCCATAGACCCCCAGAGGGTAAGGCTTAGAGGCTTCATTAGATTAAGATGGGAAGATGTAGGAGGTCCCATCATGGTGGTGGGAGAGTCCATGTGAGAAAGAAGGGGAGGGTACTTAACCAAAAGCCTGGAGGTTCAGAGCTGGCCCACCAAGAGGAGAGACGAGGAAGAGACTAATTTGTCTTTCCCTGGTGTATTTAAAATTCCCCCTGGAAGTCCCTGTCTCCTGCCTCAGATAATCCAGAGAGATAGCTAATTAGTGTGGACTCTGACCAATCACAGTTCCAGGATTAGGTTTGAGTTCTAGTAAGGAGACCTCCTCTCTAGGGAGGGTTCAGATTGGTTTTGGAAAAGCAGGTTGGACCAGAGATATGTGGCCACTGCAAAGGTAAGTCCAAGGGCACCCCTGCTCTTTACTTTTGGGGTCCCAGTCACCCTAAACTGTCACATGTCTTCATGACAAGGAAAATAACCAATTCCTCTACTCTTCTGTTTCTGTCCATTGGAATCAAACCCACCTCGTGTATCTCCACCTTCGTCTGATGAGAGAAGGTATTTTGCACAATGCACTTAGGTATTTTCTGCTTTTTCGATGTCACTTCTTCACTGTGTTGACCCAGTGGCTCCCAAGAGGTCTCTAGGTTCTAGGTTTTTATAACCTGAAAGAAAAGAACACTTTGAATAGCCATGAACAATTCTTACCCCATTTTAATTTTTATCCTCAAAGCTTCATGGATTCTGGTGTGCATCAGGGTCCCATGATCTTATATGGCTCCCCAAATATAAAAAACAAACTAGGTAATATTGTTCTTTTAAGTGTTGTAAAGTTTTATATGATCATATATTACATTCATTTATACTTAATGTTTTAAGATTTTATCATTAACTATATGTTAATATCATATGTAAATGAGCAATAATATTACTAGAGATTATTTGTTCTTGAGACAGGGTCTGACTAGATAGTCCAGGCTGGCCTGGAGTTTAGTATGTAGCCCAAGGTGGCTTCCAACCCATCATCTCCTGCTTCAGTCTCCCGAGTGTTGGGATTACAAGCAAGCAGCAACACACCTGTTACTAAGTGAACTTAAATGCAGCTCTGTCTTTGCCAGCTCTGAAGCATGAAAGTTGCTTGTTACTGAATAGTCTCTTTTACTTGAATATGCATTTCTCTATTCTATGTATATATGTGTGATATGTGGAAATGTTTGTGTGTCCCCATGTGTGTGTCCGTGTGTGTGTGTGTGTGTGTGTGTGTGTGTGTGTGTGTGTGCATGCAGG
>PVHP010012583.1:0-42438 GCA_004024765.1 Zapus hudsonius
AACACATTCATTTGTTTGTGGGGGACACCTGGATCAAACCATGACAATTGCTAATAAAAAGATGAAGGTCCTCGCTGGGATCTCTATGATTTTTTTTTTCCAAGGTAGGGTCTCACTTTAGCCCAGGCTGACCTGGAACTCACTCTCTAGTCCCAGGCTGTCCTTGAACTCACAGTGATCCTCCTACCTCTGCCTCCTGAGTGTTGGGATCAATGGCATGTTGTCACCATGCCTGGCTTTTAAAAATCCTTTTACTGACAACTTCCATACACAGAGGCACCATATTGTGATCACAGACTCTTTCCACAGGCCTTTCTTTTCACACCTCCCGAATCCCACTCCACTGACATCCTTCTTTCCAACAAGACTCTCTTCTATTTTGCTGTCAACTTCCTCTGATGCACCTCTTGTGTAGGTCGTGTCCGCCACTGGGAGGTCACGAACGCCATGGCCACCTTGTGTCTGGAAGGCAGCACTGGAGTTGATCCTCCACTGATTCTTTCACATCTGCCCCTCAGCGTAGGCAAAGGGCGATTTGTTCATTTGCAAGTCACATCAGAGGATGTTTCCTAGCACAACAAACCTCACAATTCTGCCCCATGAAGCTCAATGTCATGGGCTACTTTGAACCATGTTTCTCTTTGATCTGAGGATGGCTGTATGCTTTGTAATCATATACAGGATTAAATCCTTTCACCATTTAAACAGAAACCCTAAAGCACAGAGGTATAAAGTGACTTCAACAAAGATTTTTGGCATGTTGATTAGAGCCTGGTTTGGAACCAAGGACTTCTGAATGAAAAATTTTTTTTCCATGTAGATAGAGTTCCTTGAGATATTCCCCCTTACACAAATTCTAAGCACATGCACATGTGTGTGCAGATATGTAGCCTGCATGCATGCAAGCAGCATTCAGAGGAGAACTTCAGGCTCCCTTCTCTATCTCTCAGCCCACCCTTCTTTGAGATGGGGTCTCTCCCTCAACCTGATCAGCTATTGGTTAGTGAGTCCCAGCAATTTTTTGGTATCTGCCCCTCATGGACTGGGGTTACAGATGCACATGAGCACACCTTTGAATTCATGATCTCAGGCCTTCCCAGGTGCTCGTGCTTAAGCAGAAGTGCTCTTGGCTGCCAAGCAATCTCCCCAGCTACACATTCCCTCTTGATAGAACATGCGCACTATGAAAAGGGAGGTTTGGATACTGTCATGGTTTGATCCAGGTGTCCCCCACAAACAAATGGAGGTGTTCTGATAGAGCGATCCTCAGCTGATGGCAATTCGGGAATTAGAACCTCACCAGAGCTGTGTTGTTGAGGGCGGGCTTTAGGGGATTATAAACCAGCTTCCCCTTGCCAGTGTTTGGCACACCTTCCTGCTGCTGTTTGCAGTGCTGTGGTAGAGGTGATGTCCACCCCTCTGCTCATGCCATCGTTTTCCCTGCCAGGATGGAGTCTCCCCTTGAGTCCGTAAGCCAAATAAACCCATTCCTCCACAAGCCGCTTTTGTTTGGGTTCTTTCTGCGCAGCAACTAGAAAGCTGACCACAACAGATACACTGTGAACACAATGATGGCTCCCCACAGATTGTAAAGATCAGACAGACAGATTGGATGGCCAGGTTGGCTGTAATTACCAACATAGTAGCACGATGATTCTCTATATTTAAGAAAATATTCTTATATAGCATTTAAAAGTGTTCTCTAGGTCAGTGGACATCTTAATTAGCAATTGAAAATGTTGAAGAGCGTCTGGTTAGAAAACTCAGGGTTGAAAGTCTGTTCTTAAGGCAGGACGTTGGAGTGTGGTCCTCATCGCTACCCATGTTGGATTCACGTGAAAGCTTGTCTCGAAGCTGCTCTAACTCATACATCAGAATCCCTGGGCTGATGTCATGAAGCTCCATTTTAACCAAGTTCCCAAAGCATTGCTGCTGCCCAGTAAAGCCAGAGAACCACGGATTATAAGAATGTGTCTTGTCTACACAAAACCCTGGGTTTGCTCCCCAGCACCACATGAACTGGGCACGGTGGCACATGCCTATGAGCACGTGGGCAGCAGAACCAGGAGCTCAGAAGCTCAGGGAAGTCATTTCTAGATAGATGACAAATTATAGGCCATCCTGGGCTACATGAGACCTTATCTCAAAAGAGAAAGGTGTTCTAGTTTAATGAGTAAAATAAAACGAAATAAACCTTCAAGACCAAGTATTGGGAGACTTCCTTCTAGAGTAAAATGCCAAAATATATCAACATATCAGAAAATAATCAAGGATTGCACCATATAAAAAGTCACAGGAAGACTTTCACACTGTACTTTTGAAAATGATAAGGAAAGTTTTAGATAAATTATTGGTTAAACATATTCTGTCCTTAAAGGAGAAAACTGCCTTGTGCAATCATCCTTCCTGAGAATTACTTTATGGACTATAAAAATGTAAAAACAGCTTTTATGAACGTCAGATAAAAAGATATTTTTGCATTAAGATTTTTCTAGGAGTAAGGCACATTTTTTAAATTAAGAATAGGAAATATACTATGAATAAAGCAATTAATGGGCATGAAATTTGGACTGTGTGATCATCTGCCCCAGGTAATGTGAGGATCAGTTGTATACTATCTAAGAATAAAGAGTTTGAACAGGATTATTTACATGAATCAGGCATAAATTAATACTCTGCCTAAAACCAGTTAATGACTCCCCTATCTTGAAGGACAAAGTTCAAACTCAGTTTACATGGCTCTCTGGCCTCCAATCTTTGCCTTTTTGCAAGATTTCCCTTTCAGTTTCTCAGCCCTCTCCCCCCTCAGACAACACTGTATTCTTCTCACTGCCAGAACCTTCCCTCACCCGGCCTTCCTTTACAGCCTTTATCCCATACGCTAAGTCCTTAGCAAACATGCGCCATTACTTTACATGTTACTGACAATGGAGAATGAACACGTGTAAGATAGACGTAAGATTAGAATCCAAGAAGATGAAGGAAAAGTGACTCTTTCTCACATGCATTTGTGTAAGAAGCCTTGCTATATGTAAGAATTATTAGGATTATTTTGAGAAAATGTTTAGATTTTAATGGATTTAACACAGTCTGATGTTGTGTATCTTCTGTTCATTTCAGTAACCCTGGTACCTTCCAGTTTCTACTCTTCCCAATACTTTCAATTGGTGTCATATGCCAAACACACAGACAGACAGACAGACAGACAGACACACACACACACACACACACACACACACACACACACACACACACACACACACACACACACCAGGGATATGGGCCTCAGAAGTCTTCCCTTCTCTGCCGCTGGGTGAAGGCATAGTTTTTCTTTGATTATAATTCATTATGGTGACACATTTTTATGAAAAGGGCCCATAGCGTTTTACAGAGGTACATGAATGCATCTTCACAATGACCAACCCCTTGAGGTATATTTTGATACCTTTTACATAATAAATAAAATGAAGCTAGAGGTGAAGAAAACTCACACAAAACCAGAGACCTGGTCAAAGGCAACATCTGAACAACAACCGAGTCTGCTTGGGTCCCAACACTGAACCAATGCGGGCAGCCCTTCTGCAAGGCCCTGGTGAAGCCAGGCCCCTTCCTGCTCTGTTTTTGTGTGACTTCTAGACCCTCTTTCCTGGAACTCTCTCTCTCACCTCTCAGTCTTCCCAGAATTTCTCTGTTCCCTGGATACACATGTAGAGGGCAGCTGTCCACACAGAGCATGAAGGCTAATTTTCATCTCAGTAGTACACAGATTCCTTTCATTGACTTTTCTGCCTGAGCTTCAGATTAGAGGGCAGGATGACTGGAACAAACACGAAGCAGACAAGCGCTGGAGCAGCTGGGGCTGGGGAGATGGAGACTGGGGAGACCGGAGCAAGCTGCAAAGTCAGACTGTGGAAGTAGGGAGCTCTGGGCTCAGGTGAGAGCCCCTCCTTGGAAAACAGAGAGTGATCCAGGAAGACACCCCAAGTCAACCTGTGGCCTCCACACGCACACCACGCACACATGCATGCAAAGACACAGATCCCTACTGAGGCCCTTCTGTCATATCATCAGTGGAGCAGGAAGTGAATGTACCAGTATCTTGATGGTTGACTTCCTGACATCCAGAACTAAACACCAATGTGCTTTAAAGCAATGAAGTGGAGGCTGCTAACCACTGCCTTCCTGAAGCTGCTAGAAATACCCAGGTAGCAGGGGGCTCCTTCGTTCTTACTTTCTTTCCACACGATTGCATTTCACATTTAGTGCTACGGAGGGTTTGCTTGTGTCTGTTTTGAAGCCCTGGGACCAAACCCAGAGGTTGATACCTGCCACGATCTTAGTCTACCACTAAGCCGCACACCAGGTCCCTCTCAGACATGATCCATCATTTTCTCCCACAATACCATCTCCAATGCCTTATGTGACACACCGAGAAGAGTTAGAAGCAATTAGTCACAGCTCTCATGTGACCTCAGCCTCAGGATGCCCGAGTAATTAACATAGAGGAAGCTGACTCTCCTACGGTGTGACTGTTAAAGTTTGTCCCCACTGATAGTAACTCATTCGCTTCTTTTATTTTGTGACTGTGTTGTTGATGACAAGAACCATCACAGTTGAAATTTTATCCAGCAGTTATGTTCTCCATACTCACCTTTAAATTATGCATGTCTTATAACTATAAATATAACCAGAGCAAATGAATGTTTTATAGCTACTTGTGAAGGACTTAGGATGAGTATGTTTGCATATGAAATGTGAATCGACATTCCACCCATAAGCTTAGATTTTTCAATGGTCGTCACTATGCTACATACTTGTGGGAAAAGTCAATACATGTTTCCGTTCACACGAAACTGAACTCATTCTGCCATTAATACATTTTAGTATTATAATGTGATCCCTAAGCTCATTCTATATTTGGCAGTGCACATACCAGCTCTATGAACGTTTGACGTACTACAGAACACGCATAATTTAATTACAGGTGAAACATTGAACATTCATAGAGTGCTTTACTGAATACAGGTTTCAGAGTAAGAAAAACTCATTTTCCTCATAAAGAAAAAAGGCTCAAAGGGTTTAGTTACTTGTCCAAGTTCACTCTCTATTAAGTGGCAGAGTCAGGACCAGGAAAAGCACCCCAAGAGGGCACGAGTACACAAGGCTTCCTGGCGCTAGGAAGATGTGTTGTCCACCAGGAGGACAATCAGAGTGCACAACACTAAAGACTCCTAACGAGACGCGGCAAATCTTGGCTCTGAATGCCAACCGCGTCATTCATATGACAATTCAAAGTTGGAGTGAGAACAGAGGACTTAGCAGAAGGAATATATCTGTTCAAGGGATATTATGCAAATTAAAATGACTCAGAACTGAGAGACAGAGCCAGGAGTAGGGTGGGAAAGCAAGGCATGCTGGGTGGCTGTGTTAGTTAGACTTTCTGTCACTTTGATAAATCCCTGGCAGAAGCCATGTAAGGGAAGAAGGATTAATTGTGGCTCAGTTGCAGAGGCTTCCGGGCACCCTGGTAGGAGAGCATGGAATGAGTAGCCATCACCTCGCAGCCTGGTGGCCAGGAGCAGAGAGAATGCCTGAGCCCCTGCCAGAGGTCGTTTCTCCTCTCAAAGCCTTCTGATTTCCCCCTTTCTGCACAGCACACACACTCTGGGCTATTGGTCATTTTGTAAGTGAACTTGCCTTGCCTTCTTCCAACTCAAAAGCTACTGGATCCTTGACTGCCGCGGTCTGGATGTGTCACCCAAATTTCCATTGTGATTATTTTGTGAACTATTTAGCTTGGTTTACTTTTTCTTTTATGACTCTTGGCATCTTCACATAAAGTTTTGAATGTGTGTGATTGTTAAGGCAGGAGAGTGTATGGAGCTTGTTCCATTTCCTTTTAAGATTCTTCGTGTGTGTGTGTGTGTGTGTGTGTGTGTGTGTGTGTGTGTGCATGTACTTGTGTGAGCATGTGCATGCTCCCATGTGTGCAGAGGCCAGAAGACAGTCTTAAGTGATACCCTAAGGAACACTGTCCATCTCTTTCTGAGGCAGGTCTCTCATTGGCCTGGACCTCACCAGCCAGCTAGCGAGGTCTCGGATCTGCCTGTCTCCACTTTGCAAGTGCTGGGATTGCAGGCATGGGGCACCATGCCCAGCACTGACTGGGATTCTAGAGCTCAAACTCAGGTCCTCATGCATGCAAGGCAAATGCATCACTGACTGAACTATCTTCTCTACCCTGTTCCATTTTTCAATTTGCTTTTTTTAAAACATTAAACTATTTGTATTTATTATTTATTTGCAAGGGGGAGAGAGACAGAGAGAGAGATAATAGGTACACCAAGGCCTCTAGCCACTGCAAAGAAACTCCAGATGAATGAGCCACTTTGTGCATCTGGCTTTATGTGGGTACTGGGGAATCGAACCAGGGCCATTAGGCTTTGCAGGCAAGCCATCTCGACACACAGCTCCCCCACCTCCGCTCCATTTTCTTAAAGGTATGACCATCACACATCATTCAAAAGCATGAGAGAAGCCAAAAGTATTTAAAATAAGGGCACAGCTTTATTTGCTACAGGCAGTAAATAAACTGTCATATCAAAAGTTCAGCGCGGGCCATCTTGCACCCCATGTTCTTAAGGCAGCAATGGCTAGTGACCTTGGTTTTGCCTCCCCTGCAAACACAGCATCTGTGAGGCAGCTTTGGGACCAGACACTTAGAAACCATGAGGGGTGCTGATCAAAATCAGAACCCCTAAATTCATGAACAGTCAAGCTGAATTCAAAACAGAACAGGACATCAACAACATAGATCTCCCAATAAAAGAAGTGCAATGCATGCTTTCATAAACCAATAACCATAAAAAATTAAAAAAAACAAAAAAAACATATAACAACAAATGCAAAAAAAAATCTCCCAAACAAGTTTTCCAATGTATTAAAAAAGGAAAAAAAAAGTATACATATATAAAAATAAAAAAGTCTGGAACACTAGTGCATAGTCAATTACCTACCACCGAGCTTCGTTCCTTCCATCAAGCTCTACTGCCTCTCGGACTAGCAGAACGTCTACAGGCTAAAGTCATAGCAGCAAAATACAGTTTTCATTTGGCATGTACAAAATTAAATTACTGAATAAAAATATATTTTTATAAAACTATTTCATACAGTAATAATTTTTAAAGCAAGCTAACAAAAAAAATTCCTAAAATGGTTCAGTACAATAAATGTACCTCAAATGAGCACGTATTGTCCCCATTAACTAACTGTTCCATGGATTTCCCCAACATTTATAGTAATGCTCTTACTGATTTGAAAACAAAATCGGTGTGTGTGTTTAGTGATTGAGACAAGTGAAATACTGGAGTACCTTTTTTTGTGTAAAATTTCCAAAAAAAAATTCTCACAGTCAAAAATACTGATCTGTTGGATTCTCTAAAATATAGATAAATCATTTTATGTCTTTTTAAAAAAAATCTGCATCAAGATATTAACAAATGGTTACAATTCATTACCTAATAATTTAGGTAAGACTGTTAATTCATTTTTTAAAAAATTCTCTTAATTGGGTGAAATCCAACGCAATTTCACCCAACGAATGCACTTGGTGCTGCTCTCAACTGTTGTACCACAACAAAAATAGGTTCTTCTCCCAATCGTGAAGAGTCTCCCATCGAGGCAAATGGCACATCACAAGTCAACCTGAAGTGTTCTGAAACCATAATGCTCTCTGGAAATGTCTCACATGACCAGAGTCCGGGCCGAGAACGTGTTCACGTACTTGCGAGCCTGACTGGAAGCTGTCATCTGATCTTCCGTCTTCCCACAGGACGCTGGCTCCCAGGCACCGCTGCAAGGCTAAGGGGACAAGAGGGTGACAGCAGGGTCAACCAGGAAGCACGCACACAGTGCAGAGGCCAGTGTGGGACATGCCGATTCTCAGATGGCAGGAGCTCAATGCCAGGAAGCCTGTCAGACAGACTCTTAAGTCTGACTATCAAAACCCAGCAGTCTCAGGGGATATGAACGAGAAACTGACTGTTATCAGGAGGGAAACCCTCCTCCGCACAGTGACATCTTGTCACTAAGATGCTCTTTGCTTCGTAGGCAATTTTACAAGGTCAGACACAGAAATGGACATCATTCTCCAGACCCGTATGGGTTTTTATGCTCTCTACAGCCTGGTGAGTGATTGAGCCAAGAAGTTGACTTAAGAGACGGAGTGCACCCACACCTGATCCGCCGTGTGTGTATACACATATTTATATATTTCATAACTGACTTAGAAATATGTTCATAGGTGTAGGTTTTTGTGGGTGGTTGTGTGGGATGCTGGGATCAAACTCTGGGCCTCATCCATGTGCTAGGCAAGTGCTGAACTACTGAACTACAATCCAAGCTCCTAGACTCGGTTGATTTTAAAGAACACACTGGAAGACACAGATGGAATTCATAACGAAAGGAAAAGCAATCCAGGAGACAGGCTCCAGCACTCGGGCTGGAGAAGGAAGCGGAGTGGTGATGATTGGCCAAGGCCGCCCCACAGGTGTGGAGGTAGCTTCAGACCTCCGTCAATCTGCCTTAGTTCCCCAGCTCGACGCTCCCTCAAACTGAAATATGTACTATTTTGCTCCACTTCCTTCGGATTGAGCACAATTACAAAACAAAGACAAAGGGGTTTTAAACAAGAACTACGCATGCTCACAGGGAGATAGAAAGAAAGCCATATGAAAATGAACAAGACTTTGTGCAGCAGATAGATACAAATGCCTCCTTAACTCTGAGCTCTCTAGCAATGAATTCAGAAAAGCCCCTGAAGTCAAAATGAAACCAGCAGTTTAGGAAAAACACTCTCCCTGGTATTGACATTTAGGAAGAATGATGTTCCATAGGACAAAAGAATAATCAAAAGCATCCTTGGGTCTAATCGCTGCACTTGGGAGGCAGAGGCAGGAAAATCAGCCCGGGCTATACAGCTAGATGCAGCCATCATCAACACCAGCCTAATGTGTTTTCAAGAGACACCATGCAGCCTAATGACAGGGAGACACTAACAGTGTTGAGGAAGTGAACGGGGCACAGCACACCGAGGACACTGGAGCCAAGGCACCGCTGTGGGAACACAAAGCAGGACTGAGAGACGGAGAGGAAGGAGTGCAGGAAAGAGCCGGGAAGCTGTGATTTGGACAAAGCTGGTGGGAAGAACCGAAGGAAACAGACAGAGAGACTCAGCAGTTAAGCGACAGTGCAGAATGAGCCCTTACCTCGTGCACCCCCACTTGTAAGAGTTTCTCATGTCTTGTCCACGTGAACACTCACAAAACCACCATGGCACAGAGACGCTTTTGGTGCCATTCCTGGTCTAGGAACCAGGAAACGCAGATGGCAGAGAATTTAGGCTGCACGCTCACTCAGGGTCATATGGCTGAGACATCACAGAGCCAGTGACGGAGCTGAGTGAGAGCAGAGGAGGCCCGCAGCTGGGAGGATCTGGACTGAACCGTCCACTGGCCTGCTGCTGGGGTTTCCTTGCCCAGTGGCTGGAAAAAAGTCCTGGTGACATGAGGTTTATAGCGCCACGTTCTGACTCTCCTAAGTCACACACCCAGCTCCTCACTCCGCAGCCATGTAAACACATGAAAGGTCAAGTGCACCATTTACTCTGAAAGCTCAGAGGCCCAGCCTGCAACTTGGAATGCTTCCTAGCAAATGGACTATCTATCCTGTGGGTTTTTTTTTTTTATCCTGGAAAGCTGTGCCACAGAAATGACAAGACAGAGGTGTCAGGTATTCTAGGTTCATGTCTAGGTCACATTTAATAGTCTCCTTGAGAAATCATCGACAAAACTACCACCATCTTTTCAATAGTTCTGAATGAATGATGCTTCCCTGGACTCAAACATGCACATGAAATATACATCTTTCTATTCATCCAAATTACCTATTTTAGTTTTATTGATCACTTAACTTATTGCTATCCTGTTCTAATATAGCACAAAAAATGTATAATTGGCACACGAAATCCATTTAAAACATAAAAGTTTATGTAATCTTTTCAATTATGGAGCTAGTGTTTGTTGTCATGGTAGCAAACTGTGACATGAAATGACCACTACTTGAGAGGGAGAAATTCCATGTGGTGTCTGATCTACCACAAAGCCCTCTGTAATGTTGAGGAGCAGTGACCGAGCAGATACATATGGAGCAAAGAGCAGGGGTCCTAACGAGCAAGTAAGAAAGGGAAAAGCAGAATGAGACGCGTGGTCTACTCACATCCCGTATGAAGATGTCAAGTTTACATAGAGACACATTAACAACACCACGCGTCTCGAAACACGTAGAGGAAAACCAGCATGGAAGTGAGAATGGGAACAGAAGCCAAGAAGGAGTTATCTCTATTTTTCTTGAAGAATTTTCTACTTAGTTTCAATAAATATAGAATAAATTGAGCTGGGCCTGGTGGCACATCTTTAATCCAAATACTCAAGAGGTTGAGGTAGGGGGAACACCATGAGTTCAAGGCCAGGCTTGAATTCTCTCTGTATGAGTGTGTATAAAATTACATACACACACGCACACACACATATATAATTTATTTTCCAAATATGCAAAGTAAGCATCTTTAAAAACATGGTGAAGAGCATCACTTTTATTATGCCTCCCGTTGATGGTTTCATTCTAATCTTTTGTAATATAGCATTAAAGTGACTTAGAATTCCCAAAGGAGGAGCTAGTACTGAATATCATCCACTTATATTTGAAGTCACAATATGATTGTGACTTTGATGGAGTCCTTCATGCTCATCATTTGATTCATGCTTTACTCTTCCTCCAGGTCCTCATATTTACAATGGGACCAATATAAAAAGAAGATTCTGTACATGTACACACACACACACCCCACACACACTTGGAATCTATACCATGCATATACAACCAAACACATGCATATACGTGGTCTATGGTGTGTGCATGCATGTATGTGGTGTTTGTACATGTGTGTGTAGATGTGAACATCCATCCCATGTGTGTAGAGGTCAGAGGATGAGGTTGGGCATCTTACTTGATTGCTGCTTCACCTTAATTCCTTGAGACTTAGTCTCTCACTGACCCTGGAGCTCTGATTTTCAATGACCCTGGCTTACCAGGTGCCCCAGCAACCCTCACCTCATCTGCCCTGCTCAGTGCCAGGGTTACAGGCATGTGGAGCCATGCCTGGCTTTTTAGATTGATGCTAGGGATCCAATTCAGGTCCTCATGCTCTTGGCCACGGAGCCCCTCCCCTGAGGCCCACCATGTTTTGTTTTTTTTTTTTTTTGTCCATAATGAGTTACAATATTTAGTGGGCAAACAGTGAGTTGTTATCCCCAATTCCCTGATGCCCCCCTCCCCCATCCCCAATCAGCTGGATATCCTCCTCCATGGGTCGTCTGGATCAGACCTTGTGACAGGGGACCATGGATAGCCTAGTATTCAGCCAGGTTCTCCTGGCCCCACCATGTATTTTTAACTAGTATTTTGTGGAATACTAGGACACACATGAACACGAAGGCCTGTGAGGAGTTGGAGTCATGGCTCAGTGATTAAAGGCACTTGCTTCCACAGCCTGCCAGAGTTTGATTCTCCAGTATCCACATAAAAGCTAGATGCAAAAAGTGGTGCAAAACTACCTTTGAGACACAAAGTGGCCTTGACATTCATGACCTCACAGGGGTTGACACTGCCTACCCACGACCTGCACAGTAGGAGTGAAAAATGATGCCAGAGAAATTGAGAGGGGTTGGGGAGGGGGAG
Source organism: Zapus hudsonius (assembly GCA_004024765.1). NCBI lineage: Eukaryota > Metazoa > Chordata > Mammalia > Rodentia > Dipodidae > Zapus > Zapus hudsonius. The sequence goes on from PVHP010012583.1 coordinate 11,797, forward strand.
AAGGAGGAGGAAGGAGAAGGAGAGGAATTGTCTATATTTATGAAAATTGTCAATAAAAATGAAAAATAAAAGGTGAAAAAGATGGTGCATGTGCACACACACGAACACACATCATGTATTTTCTTTTTTTAAAAAAATATTTTATTCATTTTCAAGCAGAGAGAGAGAGAGAGAGAGAGAGAGAGAGCAAGAGAGAGAGAGTGAGAGCGAGTGCACCAGGGCCACCACCGTGTGGGTCTGGCTTATGTGGGTACTGGGGAATTGAACTTGGGACCTTAGGCACTGGAGGCAGGGGCCTTAGGCACTGGGGGCAAGTGCCTTAACCGCTGAGCCATCTCTCCAGCCCACATCATGTATTTTCTTACAAAGGCCAGTGAGCATGTGTCAAGCATCTCCCTTCCTGCTCTGGGGTAGTACAGAGAAACATGTCCCACAGTGCATATAGTAAACTGATGATCAGGTACCTGAGCCCTATGGTTAAAAGAGACCTGTTCCCTTTTCTCTCCTGTAACCTTGAACCCTGGGGCTCTGCACCAACTTTTCAAGCAGGCAGATGGTTCTGACAAAGGAGGATTTCAGGTCTTTGTGTTGGAAGACAATTCTTCAGTACTGTCATCTCTATCTCTGTCTGTGTGCCTGCTCCCTAAACTTTTATTTCAGTGACACTAAGGAAATGATAAGCATTATGGATTTCTGCACGTGAATTCTTGTCCGATTACTAACCCATAATGCTTTGCAGACATGTCAGCCTGTCCTAAGTCATTTCAATGTTAATAATCCTCCCCACACATCCTCCTTCTGCTGCCCAGGACGAGGCACTCTGCTTATCCCGTAAGGTACCTTTCATTGCCTCTGGGCACAAGTGAACTGTAAACAGTCTGTCAAAGCCTGAACTGGGATATCCTGTGAAAGCACTTTGAGTAAATACCCAGATCCTCTGCAGAAATCAGAAGACATGAAGAGAGACAAGACTATGTCCACAGGTGGTTTTCTGTCAGAATTAGATTAGCTTTGCATTTTCCACTAGGACTCTGGATATCTTCTTTATAACGCTGAACGCTGCTATTGTTATGATCACCATGGCAACTTCATGCATTATCTGCTGGGGTCAAAAGACTGGGCACTTCTGTGTTTTATGATTTGAGGACTTAATAAGAAATGTGTATAAATCTGAATTTTTTTATAATGCTCAAGCCACACGTGAGATGGCATTATGTTTTAAATTCTGTTTTCTTTTAAACTAATTAGGATGAAAGGGATCAGAAAGAATAAGAAACAAGAGTTTTCTGATTATTTAATTCATCTGAAAACTATGTATCTTATCCTCTAGGATAATTCTAGAAAAAAGTTCCTTCTCAGTTATAGCTTTTTATTTTTCTGTAGGGTCTCACTCTAGTCCAGGCTGACCTGCAGCTCACTCTGCAGTTCCAGTCTGGCCTCAGACCCTCCTATCTCTGCCTCCCAAATGACAGCTTTTGAAAATATGAATTGTATTTCAATTGTATCTTAAAGTCAGAAAGTTACTAAGGAAACGTCAACGGTACGAAACTTCCTTCACTAGTAAATATCTCTCCACGGAGCACAGATCAATTAAAAGTTTCCATTTCCATGGTTGTTACTCTTTCCCCAAGACAGTTAAGGGATGACAGATGCAGGTGATGACCGGAAGCTTCCCATCCACCAGACCCTCCTCTTCCCATGTCTAAATTAAGAAGCATCTTAATTGCTATTAGTTACAATCTCACGTCGATTGCAGAAATAAGTCACACAAGCAAACTTTCAAAATGGGGTGTCTTGCCACTATGATGAAAGCAATCAGGTTATAGGAACGGAGCTGCTTCAGGTACGAAGCATGAGTCAGTACAGTCTGCCAGCCATAGAGCTTGTCTCTACTCTGCTCTGGCTGGTTTAGCATGGAGCTTCAGGAATTAATACATAGATGGTATTCAGCTAAATAACAGTGGGATGAATAATTTAATAAACTTCCATACCACCTCGAAAAATAAAAATAAATATTAGTCTTCAGGGACCTTTCCCAAATGTGGGCTTTGTGCCAGATGGCTCCAGTTCCCAATAGTTTATACCCCACAGCATAGTGTGCCTCAAGTTTTTGAAAGAATAGCTCTCTCCTTGGTCACATATTAGTTCCAGACTCCTGAGATTAAGATAAGTGCCAAATTGCTCGAAGGCAATTTATCTTTGCTGGCTTTCCCAAGGAAGATTCTATCTACAGTTACTCTAAATGCCACCAAACAAAACACTGAAAACTCTCGATGTTCTAAGGTCTGGGGCAGGGCAGCCTGACTGCACTCAGTAAAGCTCCACTTTCTGTTGTCTCTCTCACTTTGGCCCCAACGGTGCACAGAAGACTTGTTAAATTGTATGTCTCTTGAAAGCAGGTCACTGACACACTACTGACAGTGACATCAGTTTCTGCAGGGTAAGTGGAAAAAAAGTGAGCCATGAAGAGTGTGGAGATGTCCAGGGAAGCAGGTCAACGCACAGAAAGATCTGTCACATGAACACTGTTTCCACGGGCGTCTTCCTGCAGACCCACACAGCAGGGGCAGAAAGGAGAAAAGATTATAGTCTTCAGAGCCCCAGGAGGAGCTTGTCTGCCTAGGTTTCTTAATTGGCTGAACCAGCTCTCTCTTCTGGTGACCCAGGACCCCCTGTGAGAGTGAACAGGATCCCTATGCTAGGAAAAGCCATCTGACACAAGGCAAGAAGACCGATCAGTGAAGTCTCCTTACCTGCCTTGCACAGGACAGAGGCTCTGTGCAGCCATTGCTTAATAATAAACACCAGCCGGGCGTGGTGGCGCACGCCTTTAAGCCCAACACTCGGGAGGCAGAGGTAGGAGGATCACCATGAGTTCGAGGCCACCCTGAGACTACAGAGTGAATTCCAGGTCAGCCTGGACTAGAGCAAGACCCTACTTCGAAAAACCAAAAAAAAAATAATAATAATAACCACCAATGGTGAACACTGGTATGTGTCCAGTCACTTCAAATGAACTTCAGACGCATGCGCCCTCTTGTGCACCTGGCTTTATATGGGCACTGGGGAATCGAACTCAGGTCCTTCTGAATTGCAGGCAAACACCTTAACTGATAAGCCATCTCTTCAGCCCATTGCTGTCTTGAAAGCAGTATCTTTGCCATTTTATCTCGAGAGCAGCCTTGTGTGTGAGTGGAGGATCTGGCATAGCCCCAGATTTACAGACATGGGCAATTTAGTTCAGTTTACTCTCCTTCTTTTAATGAATCCAAGCTATGCAAGTAGGAAATGGCAGAGTCCACGCCAGAAGCCAGGCTCTATTACCCACACGAAAATCTGTTATATGTCTCAGCAATGCCTATCATGCCTTATTTCCTGAAAATATAAAACTTCATAAACGAGTAGTGAGATGAAGAGATAGTCCCATTCCAAAACAAAGAATCAAAAGGCCAAGTGAAAAATGAGTTTCAATTGCTAGTAATAATATTTTTAAACTCTTTCATGTTTCGTGAATGTGTTTAAGTTATAATGACTTGAGAAATTTATTTAAACTCATTGTTTTTTTTTTAAAGTAAGGCCGTGACAAGCCAAGTCAGGAAATTGAAATTTAAGGCTGTCATTCTGTGGTTACCAAAAAGAGGAAAGTGAGTGAGTAAAAAGCATATAAACACATCTTTTACATTTGAGTTTTAAACAGGATTAAGAGGAAATTGTGATTTAAGAGAAAAAATAGAGAAGTTCAGAAAGCTTATGATGTGAGCATAGTTTTGGTTCGACCAATAAAACTATCTAGCTTGAGAAACATTGATTAGCATAATTGTATTTATTTCAACATAGGAGAGCAGGTAGTATTTCCCCTTCACTGAGGAGACCTCTTGTCTAATTTGATTTTTCTCTGGGTTAATAATGAATGGAATTCAGGACAGTTCCACCATGAATCTGTTCTTCCTGTTGCAAACGACAAGCCTTCTGAGAGGAACATTCTCTCCAGCTTCTCATGTGTATAGGGTACAAACATTCAGACTCCACCCTCCTCCCCACCAGTTTGTGGAAAAGCTGAGGACTGACAAGACGACAACGTGAAAACCTCAGACACAAATATAAGAAGTCTGAGAAGATCTCTGCAAGAAGAGACTTTGCTTGCCTTTTTCATTTAAAATTACAGGAAAATTTTTAAAAGAGAAAAAAAATCCAGCAATTAGGTATTTGCAGCTTCAGAAAATATCTTTTGGAAAATGACTATCAATAATTTAAGAAACAGTGGTTAAGGTACTTGCCTCCAGTGCCCAAGGCCCTGGGTTCAATTCCCCAGGACCCACATAAGCCAGACACCAGACATACAAGGTGGTGGCCTTGGCATACTTTCTCTCTGTCTCTCTCTGTTTCTGTCTCTCTCTGCTTGAAAAAGAAATAAAAATATTTTTAAAAAATAAAAAGATAATTTAAGAAACATATAGCATGATTGTGCAGAGTAGCTTATGTCTTTACTTCTATCTATTTATTTTAATTATTTGAGATAGAAAGAGAGAGAGAGAGAGAAAGAGAGGGGGAGCTCTAGATACTATAAATGAACTCCAGATACATGCACCCGCCACTTTGTGCATCTGGCTGTATGTGGTTACTGGCGAATTTAACCCAGGCAGACAGGCTTTGCAACCATTCACCTGTAACTGCTGAGCCATTTCCACAGCTGCTATTTATTTAACTTAAATAAACATAGTCTATTTATAGGTTAGGGATGTATGGAACATTCTGAGTTATGTAAAATTCATTGCCTCTCAGTAACAAACCACACAACAAAAGGCTCATGCACACAAATTTTTGTCTCCACACACCAATTTCCTACCAATGGGACTCAGAGCACTTTGGGGAAATGTCTGATTCCAAGAAGAGAGTCGGGAAATGCCACACTCCACTCTTAGAAGCACAGCCACACATGACCAGTGGCAGTCACACTGAACAGCAACTCGGGGGACATTCCCCTGACTGCAGGGGTTCCGCCGGTCAGCACCAGGCTATTGGACCCCTTTTTTGATTAATGGGAAAATTTTAATATACCATGGAAATGGAAATATTAAGAAGTTATTGCTAATGATGTATGACAATGTTAGGTTGTATATGAAAATGTCTATCTTTAGACTCTGGAAGTATGTATGAATAAAATGGAGTGTCTGCAACATCAAAATGCTTCACAAAAATAAAGTCAGTACAGCAAACTGCTCATAATGGTTGGGGATATTATTTTTTGTTCTTTCTTGGAGGTTTGAAATTCAGCATAATAAACTGCAATGCTTCTTATATTTCTTTTTCCTTTCCTGTCTTCCTGTCTTCCTTTCTTGCCTTCTTTCTTTCCTTCCTTCCTTTTCTTTCTTTCTTTCTTTCTTTCTTTCTTTCTTTCTTTCTTTCTTTCTTTCTTTCTTTCTTTCTTTCTTTCTTTCTTTCTTTCTTTCTTTCTTTCTTTCGTCTTTCTTCTTCCTTATTGTAGAGCTGGGGACAGAACCCAGAGCCTTGCACATGCTACACAAGTATTCTAACATAAGCTACACTAGCTCAACTTCCTATATTTCTAATTTCAAAATATCAAATTTGATATATCTAGATAGAGAGATAGAGAAAGATATGTACATTTATATATTATAGATATAGGAAACACAGCCAAGGGATCTGTGTATAGGCCTCAGTAACTACAGTAATGGCTCTGTTTAAATAGTATTACCATAATCAAAGCCAGAGATTATTAAAATTAAAAGGATTAGATATACAATTAATTACAGTGCACAAGAACATAGACAGTGTAGAGTATTTGGGGTATTATATTTTGTTGTTTTAACTAATAGTTCTACCACGAGATGCACATGGTGGAACACAGCTGAAATCCCAACACTCGAGGAGGCTGAGGCAGGAGGACTACTGTGAGTTTGAGGCTATCTGGGCTACATAGCATAGTAAGAACGTGTCTCAAAAATCCAAAACCAAAGCTGGGCGTGGTGGCGCATGTCTTTAATCCCTGCACTTGGGAGGCAGAGGTAGGAAGATTGCCTTGAGTTCAAGGCCACCCTGAGACTACACAGTGAATTCCAGGTCAGCCTGGACTAGAGCGAGACCCTACCTCGAAAAACAAAATAAAACAAAAAAATCCAAAACCAAACAACTGAAAAAACCACATTACTGTGACAAAAAAAAAAAATTTAGATGATTTGGCTAAAATCCATTTAATACTATATCTATTGTTCAGTAGAAAGTATAAAAGTTAATTATGCAATGCACTTTAAATTTAAATCACCAGATCATATGATCAAAGCATAATGTGTTCAACAACACTATGTGTGAGAGACCTGCCTAATTAGGTCAAATTGGATTAATAATGGAAACATGAAATGGCATATTTTTTAAAAGCAAAATTACCAAATTAAAAACACAGGCATGAGTACCCCGATCCTTGGCTTAGATTTCTGTCATTTCAGTTACAGTCAACAATGCTCAAAATATTAAAATGAAGAACCCAGAAATAAACAATCCATGGCTATGAAATAACATTTGTTATAGTATATTGTTATGCTTATTGTATTTCATTATTAGTTGTTATTAATCTCTTACTGTACCTAACATATAAATTCACTTTTTTCATAGGTATTTGTAGTCAAACAATATAGTACATATAATATTTTGTACCAGCCACAATTTCAGGCACCAATGAGGGTTTAGAAAAACACAACCCTCCCTCCCAGGTCCTCCCAGGAAGAATATTCTAGAAATTTTGTTGGATCAAGATTATATGAAAGATAGGCAATGAGTTTAAAACTGCAGATCACTCAATGCATTTCCCAAGATTCCTCACAAAAGTGAAGCATTTTAGAGCTCAGCTATGTCTATGGTTTCAGAAGCTAACTCCTAACTCTCCAGGACACAGTCAGGCAACACCTCATGCTAGCACCCATCATTTAATATTTCTCAAAACAAACTAGCAATCTACATTGCCGTGTGCTAAGATGTGCTTGACCAGTGTAACTCAGTTATCCAGGGAGTGTAGATAGAAGAACTGGCTCTTGGGTTGGAGAGATGGCTCAGCGGATAAGGCACTTGCCTCAGTGCCTAAGGCCCTGGGTTTAATTCCCCAGGACCCACATAAGCCAGACCCACAAGGTGGTGGCCCTGGTGCTCTCTCTCTCTCTCCTCTCTCTTTGTATCTCTCTGCTTGAAAAATAAATAAATAAAATATTTTAAGAACTGGCTCTACATAAACTTTTCAGTATCAACTCTATAGTTTGGCAGCACAGACCACTATCTCCTTCAGCCTGTGATATCCATAGATGACTCAGTAAGTAATCTCAGTACACAGATGCTGGAATCTGCAGAGTACCAAATATGACTCATCAATATGCTGAAATGTACTTGTAAATAAAGCCGAGTTACTATGTAATTTTGGGTTTCAAGATAACAAATATTCTCATAAGATTAAAAATAAAAATATGCTGATAAAGTTTTATTCTGTTGGTGTGTGTGCAGGAGGCCTGAGGACAGCTTCAGGTGTCATTCCTCAGGACTGAAGTATGATATGCATATGAAGTTTACCAATTTCAGCATTGATATTTATTTATTTGAAAGCAGAAAGAGAGAGAGAGAGAGAGAGAGAGAGAGAGAGAGAGAGAGAGAGAGAGAATTGGTGCACCAGGGCCTCTAGCCACTGCAAACTAACTTCAGATGCATGCACCAAGTATAATTTTTGTTACAGTCTGTATATCAGTGTTTCATCTTTTATTGCTAAATAGACTTCCTTATAAAGAACATCTTATCTATATATCATCTGATGGACATTTAGGTTTTAACACTTTTTGGCTATCAGGAAGAACCTTGCTACCTGAGATATTCATGCAGATCTTTTTAAATGTATGTCTTCAAGAACAGCATAGCTGGATAATTTATCAAATTTCTGCTTTGACTTTTAAAGTAACTACTAAAATGTTTTCCAAAAATGGCCACACTATTTTCACATCTCCTCCAGTAGTCAACAGCTTTGATTTTTCTGTATCCTTACCAAGATTTCTTAATGTCTTTTTTTTCTTTTTTGGAGTTGAGGATTGAACTCAGGGCCAGAACTCTACATGAAATACATTCTTAGTCCACTGTCTCTCTCTTTGTTTAGAGCAATTCTCCTACAGCTTTTTTCTTCTTCTTTTATTTTTGACAATTTCATAGAGAAACATGAAATGTACTTGATCATATTCACACCATTACCCTCTAATATTCCTTTCTCACTTCCAATAAATTCATTCTTTCCTACTTTCATGCTTTTTTTTTCTCTTGTGACCCACGGAGTTAAAGTAGGGTTGCTTGAATGGACATAGGCGAAGCCTTATTTACTGGAGTGTGGGTCAAAAAGATCATGGCCCCCTCCTTGAGCAACCATGAACTGCCAAGAGATACCATGGAGAGCGGCACCTGTGAGCCCCTCCCCCACCCACAAGCCATCCACCTGTTCTGAGACTCACAAAATAGACTGAACTTGCTGGTCAGTGAGCCCCGGCATCTCAGGGCTGGGAACACAAACCACCATGCTCATGTTTTTTGGGGTTTTAAATGTGCGTTTTTGAGGATAAAGCTCAGGTCCTCATACTTGCAAGGCAAGCACTTTACTGACTGGACTGTCTTTCTGTTTTTAAAATCTTAATAGTGTTTAGATTCTGTGATAAATCAGGCATGGTGGCACATGCTTTTAATCCCAGCATTCAGGAGGCAGAAGTAGGAGGATTGCTGTGAGAACCATTATTTGGTTAACCCAAAAGTTATTATGATTCAGTTTTAGGAGAATAATCATGGATCTTTAATTTATGTAGTGACTACTATGATCAAATTTCCAAATGACACTGAACATGGGTTTTGAGTCCTTGGTAAGGTTTACAGTGCGCATGAAACTTCATATTGCTTCAGGTACTGACAACATTGGTCACATCCAAGGGTCTGACAATCACGGGCAAAGAGAACCAAACCAAAGCAAGGCTTTCCCTTCTGGACCCAGGACCGGCTCCAGGCAAAATGGCTGTCACTCACTCCAACATCCTTTGAATTCTTTTTCTGGGTCTTTCTAGGACCTGGGTGGGTAGTTCCCTTCCTCCTCCCCCACCCTGCATGACATTCAAGTCTTCATATCTTCATATGGTGTTAGCCTGAGCCTGACTGTCCACAAGGACTGGCCTTCGCTTCTCTGACTCCAACCACAGACATCTTCCACATAAGCAGATGGGGTCTGAGGAAGGCCACAGGGAAGGAAGATGACTGGTATAATCAACAACCATGCTTACAGTTCTTCCAGCTGTTATGTGTATTACTTAAGAATAATAACAACAGTATTGAGGAGAGATGGCTCAGAGGTTAAGGTGCTTGCCTGCAAACCTTAATGACCGGGTTCAGTTCCCCAGGACCCATGTAAAGCCAGATGCACAAAGTAGCGCATACATCTAGAATTCACTTGCAGGGGCTAAAGGCCCTGGCATGCCCCATCCTCTCTGTCTCTCTTCTCTCTAGCTCTCTCTGCTTGCAAAGAAATAAATAAAACATTAAAATTCAATTTAAGAGGAGAATGTGAGGAAGCAACCCTCTGGTGTGTGTTGGCAATTCAATGTGAAAATAGCCAGAGTTAAAAAAAAGAAAAGATAGTGTTAAGATTCTCCCATTTGGATCAAGAAGGGTCAGCACAACATTGGGAAGGTCCTGGAAAGAAAAAGTTCTCAGTCGACCACATTATAGTGTCTTTGAACTTTGAGCAGCAAATAAGACTTCCTGCTTCTGAGCCAGGTACTCCATCCACCTGCTCCAGGGTTTATGAAGTTTCCCTTGGAGTTGCAGGGGGGAGGGACAATGGGCTGGGAGCTGCAGCTGGCTGGGTACCCAGCTATTTGATGTGGGGGTGTGGGAGGGGACCTGTTTTACATAATTTGGAGAAGCAAATTTGCATTCTTATTTACATGTGGCTCAGGATTACTTTGGAATTTGTTGTATTTTATTCACACACACCTACTGTGGGGTTCCAAGGGAAATCTCCTTTGATATGAAAACCTGACAGCAGACAGCCGGCCACAGATTAGCCACACAACTCTATGGTTGCCTTCTCCACGCTCATAGTCAAATGCATTGCAATTATTTTCTAACTAATTTCACATTTCCTTTTAAAATCCAAATGGGCTCTGAGCTTTGATCGCTTAGTGATGGAGCATAAAGAATGAAAATTTTGAAACAAAAAGTGAGCTAAGTAGATGCCCATTTTAAAAATATTGAAAAGCAGAAGGAGATCCCAGCACCGGGATGACATATGTTCTTAGTAAAAAATGTTTCATTTCAGCATGCTTGGGGATCTGCTCTCATAAGACTTATCAGCATTTCATCTCATGAGTAACAAAAACAACAACAGCAAAAACCCCATGGGATGATTTTTAGACATTAAGAAGTTGTTTTAAAGCATCCCTCCTTCCTGTCAAGAGCATTAAAAGCAACACCATATCAACAACAGATTTTCAGCGAATAAATTTTAAGATGCCAATGTTGGAATAGTAATTACCTGCAAGGGACTCACCAGGGACCTGCTTTTCGGGACGGTAAATGCTTTGAGAACATTATCTTCGTCTTCGGATATGGGCGTCATTAAAACAGAGCTTGTAAGAATATTCTAAGGGAAAAAGAATCATTTGAAATTTAAGTGAGATGTGCTGATCTGAAAGCCAACTCAATTCTAACTCAGTAGAGAGACGACAAAGAGGTGATGGGCATTTCCATGAAGAGAGGCAAGAATCTGCCGGAAATTCTCTTCCTTATGAACCTAGAGGAGCTCTCAACTATCCTGACCTTCATCCCGTTATTGCAAATGTCACCAAGAAAACACAGCTTCAGGTCCCACCTAGTTCTCAGTAGTGTGTCTACTAAGTGAACTACTTAACCCACGCTTCTAAAAATCAGAGATAATGAGAACTTGTGTAATATACTGGACATATTTGAGAGTTATAAATTAATGGGCATATAGTACAATAGTATAGTGATTGTGAATGGTATGCTATTTACAGGCAGACTTTCAGAATTCTAACCTGGTACCACTCAGTGAGGTATAAAATATTTAGCAAAGCTGGGCATGGTGGTAGAAGCCTTTAATACAAGCACTTGAGAGGCGGAGGTAGGAGAATCACAGAATTTGAGGCCAACCTGAGACTGCATAGTGAATGCTAGGTCAGCCTGGGCTAGAGTGAGACTCTACCTTGAAAAAGAAAAAAAATATACATATGCATTGAGCAAATAGCTATGTTACCAAGTGTCACAGTTGCTATATTGAAAGGGAAAATGTTATCAACTTCCAAGGGTATTTGTGAGGTTGCCATAAATTACCCATCAAACATCCTTAGTTTAGCACCTACCAGTTAGTTTCATTGAATAAATATTAACAAGTATCATTTGTTTTGGTTCGCCATGAAAACGGGAGGTAAGCCACCACAAATGAAATTACAAACTGCAAAAATGGGAATAACTAAAGCAATGTGACAGAATTGCCCCCAGGCTTCACCAAGCAAAAATATTCTGAAAGACCAGCTACTTTGGTAATAAACATATGCAGATGAGTTTCTTGCCATCATTCCCTGAACAATACAGTGTAACGATTATTCACACAGCAGAATTTCTATCGTATGAGGTATTACAAACAACCCACTGATGGCTTCAAGTACATGGAAAGATGATGTAGGTTACACTGTGCCATTTTACACAAAGGATTTAAGCATCTTCAGAGTTGGTTATGTAGGAGGTAGTAGAACCATTATTCTGTGGATTTTGAGCCCTTCCCCAGACTGGGGCAAAGCTGGGCATCTACTTACACCATGACAGATGCTACATAAAACCAAACAATAAAAACCTTAACTAGAAGTCAATACTACATTAAGAAGACAAACAAATAAGTGTGAACATAGAGATAGCATATTTGTGGCATAGACTCTCTAAGCACAAGAAAATAATAAAAAAAATCAGCAATGGATTTGTTTATATTACCTAATACCTAAGCCAAAAATCTCAACTTTATATCCTATAACAACAATCATTCTGAAGAAAAATCATGCAGGAGAGAGTATTTGGAAATCAGATGTGGTAAAGAGTGAGTAAAACCCCAACAGTCCCCCCTCCGCCACCACCACCCACACACAGGATTTGGGAGGCCCGGACATCACAGAGCAGTACTGTGCTCAGGCGCTCATACTTACTGGGGCATCTGCCACAGGAGACACCTGCGTGAACAGCTGGGTGTTTAGACTGTTCCCTTCCCAGTGGTTCGAGCAGAAGAAGTTCCCCACTTTATCAGTTGGAGATTCCACCTAAAAATGAACAAGAAATACTTTGCCATTTCTAGAACTTCTCCCAGGAGAGATTTACTTTCAAGCCTAAGTTTCTGGTCAAATACTCTGCCTTACATGAAACTAAATCCACAAAGTACCTTAATTCAAACTGTTGGAAATGCATCTGGTCAACAAGCTAACACTTTGATCCTCACTGGTTAGTTTCTTTCTCTTATTCTGAATTAAAGATACCACTATTTTAAAAATATTTTATTTATTTATGTATTTGATAGAAAGTGAGAGAGAAGAGGCAGAGAGAGAGGGAGAGGGAGAGGGAGAGGGAGAGGTAGAGGGAGGGAGGGAGGGAGGGAGACAGAGAGAGAGAGAGAGAGAGAGAGAGAGAGAGAGAGAGAGAGAGAATAGGAGTGCCAGGACCTCCAGTCACTGCAAATGAACTCCAGACACATGTGGATACCACTATTTTTAATGTAACTCCAGTTCTTTGTTATCAGAAAGTGAGGGATTACGTCCTTCAGGGCTACTTGAATCTGTCTTGTCAGGCCATGATCACTGTACTTGGCTCAGATAAACTATTTCTTAGTCCTTAAAAATTAAAACAGAAATGAAATATCTATCATCTATCATCTATCATCAACCTATCATCTATCCATCCATCCATCTATCCATCCCTCCACCCATCTATCTAATCTAACAAGCATCAGTGATTTTTTGTAATAGTTTTAAAAAATATTTTATTTATTTATGAGAGAAAGAGAGAGAATGGGTGCACCTGGGCCTCCAGCCACTGTAAACAAACTCCAAACACATGTGCCACCTTGTGCATCTGGCTTTACATGGGTATTGAGGAATCAAACTTGGGTCCTTCAGCTCTTTACCCACTAAGTCATCTCTCCAGCTCCACACCAGTGATTTTTAAAGGTACAGTATCGCACTCGCTTCAACAGCACATACACTAAAATTGGAATGATACAGAGGAGAGTAGCATGGCCCCTGTGCAGGAAAGACACTCATCTTTGTGAAGCATTCCATTTAGAAAAAAGAAACTACGGAACAAAAACTGCCGCCTTCTCTGTTTGGACTCTCTCCAGCATCTTTGCACCCAAACATGAAGCTATTAGAAGTGGATGCTCTGAGGGGAGATCAGGGCCCACAGCCTGGCAGCACCTTTTGACCACGCTTGACATGAAAATCTTATTACTCAGCACTGACGACAGGTGTGCCAAGGTGCACAAAGGAGCCAGTGTGGCCGGGTTCACCCCAAGCCTACCTCCTGTTTAATCTTCTTCAGCAAGGGTGGTCCGTTCTCCTGGAACTCAGCAACCATTCCGGATTCCTCTGATTCCTGTTTGATCACATCTTGCAGGTCTTCCACTAGATGAGAGGGTGTCTGAGGCTGTGGGGAAGAGTGGGTATTATTGTATCAGAGGGAACTTCCTGTCTATATTAAGAAACCCAATCTAAAGACTTTTCTAGAACTTACTAGCATTTTCAGGGGACCATATTTAATTTCTTGAGCTGCAAGCGCGTGTTTGAATGGTGTGGGAGTTCTTGGAGAGCTTTCTAGGATGGATCTTTTGATTGCTGGTGTTCTAAGACTTCACAAAGAGAGGAAGAAATAAAAGACATGCATTACTTACATTGTTCTATGAAGTTTAATATGTTCCCAGCATATGTACTAAGTCTGTCACTGATATGGTGTTGCGGTCAGCTTTCTAGTTGCTGCACAGAAAGAACCCAAGCAAAAGCGGCTTGTGGAGGAAAGGGTTTATTTGGCTTACGGACTTGAGGGGAGACTCCATCCTGGCAGGGAAAACGATGGCATGAGCAGAGGGCTGGACATCACCTCCGCCACAGCACTGCAAACAGCGGCAGGAAGGTGTGCCAAATACTGGCAAGGGGAAGCTGGCTTATAACCCCATAAGCCCGCCCCAACAACACAGCTCTAGTGAGGTTCTAATTCCCGAATTGCCATCTGAGGAGCGATCTATCAGAACACATTCATTTGTTTGTGGGGGACACCTGGATCAAACCATGACATATGGGAACCGGGTATATTGGTTATTCATCTGTATTCATTAAGTGATACTATAGCTGTATATAAGTTATCTGCTGTGTATAGCTATATATATACATATATATATATATAAAATCACATATCTATAAATATTTCAAAATATTACACCCCTAAGATTGAGAGCACTATAATATCTGTCATCTTTCCTGATGGCTCTCTAGACCAGGGTACCACCCCCAGGCATGTACAATAGCCATAAGCATTGATATATTTAATATCATCTATAAGTCAATCTTATCTACTCTGTAAAATGGAGCCCAAACTGCCAAACATATGTTAACCATTTAAAAATCTATTTTTTTTTGAATTTGGAAATAATGAGTGCATTTGTTTCAAAGGTTTCTTATAATTCACACTGACTTTCTCTCTCATGCCTTTGACTGGTGAAGCCTTTACCAATAAAAATGGCTTAATCACCACCTGGCTTTGAGTCACATATTCCTGGGGATGTTCCAAGAGGTCCTTATCTATACCTAAGTTATAAAAAGAAACAAATAAGATTAAAACTATAAACCAAGCAGCATACTTGTTTTCTTCTGAAGGTTAGAATTAAACAAGAGGTTGGACATCTTTTCAGTGAGAAGAAAAAGGCATTGTTGAATGAACACACTGGGCAGAAACTTATGAAAGCTACCACTGAATATACAGGAAATTCCCACTTTATGTCCTAGTTAGTTTTAACATGCTTAGGAAATACTCACTGTGGGAATGTAGATGATACACAAATTCAATTGATAAAATTATGTGCATACAAGGGAGTCAGACACGTGAGGACTGTATTTTCATTAATCTAAGTAAATACATCTTTTTCTTCGTGAGCTAAGGACTTACATGGAATTTTCCTTTTGAGTTTTCACAGTCTGGTCTCTATGAAATGGCGTTGTAACAGTCAATTTGTGACCATTGAGAGGAGTGGAAGTTAGAGAAGGCATGTCCAAGTCTAAGTTTTCATGGTTACTAGAACTGTTTAAGAACTAAACACAGGAGAAAGAAGAAATCACTTAGATTAAGTAATGATTCTGTATACAATACAATTTAAAACCAGACATGATTATAAGCAGATATGTTTTACTGACTCATGCCCCAGCATACTTAAGCTGTTAATAGTTGTGCAGTGTTGGAGTAGGTATTGTTTTACTTCAATCAGGCACTGAAAATTTGGAGTGATATTTATAATAAAATCTAGGATCAATGCTGAAAAACATAAAATTCAATAAAAACATTCTCACTAAATGATACTTGCTCTACATTAACATTAAAAAGATAACAGTATTTTGATCATACTTGTTGTCTCTCTTTAAAGATCTATGAACCCAAGCTATTATTACATAAAGTTTGCATTATATAGAATATTATTGGATAATTATATCTCCCAAAATATTAAAGTTCTGGGTGGAGATCAGTTGTTGCTACAATGGTTACAACATAAAATAAGTTTGGGAAAAACAACATAATTTCCTCCTGGAAATTCACAACACAGGTCAGCATATTAAAAACTCAAGGAAGCCAGGCATAGTGGTTATTGGCTGTTGTCCCAGATCTGCAGGAGGCAGAGGCAGGAAGGCACAGCTGAGCCCTGGAGTACCAGGAAGCCTGAGCAACATGAAGACCCCATTTTAAAAATAAAAAGTAAAAAATCCAAGACAGAAGCAACAACAAAATATGTGACATGCTCCAGGAAATATCCCATGTTTATCTTGACTTGTGTCGATGTTTCCCAAGCTTTTATAGCTCTCCAGATTTTTCTGCAATATCTATTAATATCTTGCAGAACTGATTTTGTATAGATATATATAAACAAACTGGGCTGTAAGGGTGCTCAATGGTAGAGGACTCCCCTAGCATGCGTGAGGCTCTGATTAGAGTCCCAGAACCACAGAAAGAAAAAACAAACCAAACAAGCAATAAAACCCCAAATCTCTCAACAGACCATTGGAAAAAAAATGCTTTAAAAGGCCGAATCGTAATTAATAATTATAACTACAATTATAATTTAAGAACAAAAATCTCTGCTAGGTATTATAATTTTCATTCCTCAAAAGCATCATATGAAATTCGAACATTCTTTGGCAAAAACTGCCCTAGTAAAACACCATGGTAAAATTTAAAAAGAGCCAATATTAAAAATTTTAAATTATTTTCTTTGAATATCTGTTCCTCATCCTCTCCCTAAACATTTCCACCTAAAGGTGGCTCAGAATCCTTAACTTTCCTGTCGCAATCCAGATGTTATGTAATCATAATTTGGTGTCCTCCTCCTCCAGAAGCCACCCAATCACAGAAATAATAAATGAACAGAGAGACGGAGAACATGAGAACCTTCTTAGAAAGAGATGCTATGGGAAGAAGAAGAGGTGATCAGAAATGTTAACCCGTGGTGTGGAAGGAATAAAAAGCACATCTCATGCAACTATCTTCCAAACCACCAAAAAAGTCAAAGAGAGAAAAACGGGACAAAATCATGAGTTGCCCTGCAGCCAAGCCTAAACTTTGGGCAGCAACATGACTGAGCCCCGGCACAGAATTAAATCAGCAAAGACAGCAGCAATTAGTCATTTGTTCCAAAGGATTAGTTTCTAGATTATTAAGGCTCGGTGTCTGCTGACAATTAGTACCAGCTGTGCAGAGTTGTGGTCTACCTGCGAGGGAGAGAAGGGCAGGCTTTTGACAGGGGAGTGTCTGGGAGCTGAGCTGTTGACGTCAGCCTGCAGCAAGGAGCTAGACTGTCCAGAGGCTAAGGGGCTGGCCTGGCCCCGCTGTTTTCGAAGGATGACCAGTGGGATTGTGCTAGGCCTGGCTGGGCCAGGGGAGCTCCGGCTCAGCACCCTCTTGTTCACCCTCGGGCTAGGCTCTCCTGCAGGTCTAGTGCCAGGGCCCTCTCTCTGCTGAAGCTGGAGGGCTTTGCCTGGGAGGTGTTGGCTAGGTGCGAAAGCTGCTTCTTCAAAGAATTCAAAAGTGCTGAGATCACACCGTGGTGAAGAATCCTGAAACAATGTGGGAGGCACAGAGCTTTGAGACAAGTGTGTGCACGGTGACTGCCATGTCCCCTAAACGCAGCCCTGAGCGAATGCGAGCAGACCCTGGGCCTCTTGAGCCTTTCCTCTAGTTTTGGGGTAACCGTTGTTCTGTCACGCCTTGAGGCTCGGTGCTCCATCACTGTCAACCCAAAGCAAACAGAAAACCTTCCTAGATGGTACATGCACAGTGCCAGCCCCCTCCCCTGTGGAGGCAGTAACAAGCTGGGGCACCAATGACGTGAAGTGTGTGCCTACTGAGTGGGTGCAGAACGAAAAGGCACGTTTGTTTCACTGAAGACAGTTTATGGCAGTGAAGCAAAAAAGACTGGTATGTTTTAGAGAAAGCTCTAAGCTCTAAGTCAACCCAATTCTTAATGTGCTGTCCCCAAAAGCAAAGACAAAATCCAGAGATTCACAAGTAAGTAAGGAAAACAAGAGAAAAAAGTCGTGGGAAAATATCTCAGGCTGGAGAGCTGGCTGAGTAGTTAAGGCACTTAGTTGCCTGCAAAACCTAATCACTAGGGTCCAACTCCCCAGTGCCCGTGGACAGCCAGATGCACGGTGGCGCATGCATCTGGACTTTGCTTGCAGTGGCTGGAGGCCTTGGCTCACCTTATTCTTTCTCTCCTTGCAAATAGATAAATAAAAAATAAATATTTTAAAGTGTCTCATCAGGCATGGGTACACACCCCTGTAATCCTAGTGCTCCCTGAGGCAGAGACATCAACGATGGGGAACAGTGGCAGCTCTAGGGGTGATGAGTGAAGACACCCAGCATTCTCCTCTAGCCTCCGTATCAGTGCACACAGGGTGTATACATCTACACACACACACACACACACACACACACACACACACACGCGCGCACACACACACTACAACTTGAACTCTCATCAACTCCATCACTTTTTTTTAAAAGAAGTATGCCTGTGGAAGGAAAAGTGTCGAAAGCTGTCTTTTGTCTGGGAAGCTCATGAATTCAGATCTCTGAAAATATACATATTCCCCAAGACTACAACCACACGTTTCCCTTTACGCGAATGTCAGCCAAACACATATTTGCTACAGAAAATGGCCATGATTTCACGAAATGAATCTGCTAATTCCTCTTCCAGAAACATGAACTTGCCTTAACGACTCTACTTACAGAATCTATAAATTGGAGTGTTTCTGCAAATTCTAAGAGGTTCTTAACGTTATCCAGAATGGTGCCCTGGTGGACGATCATGCACCTTGCTGGCGAGGCGCTTTCTTCAGGTAGGGAGTCGTGGTCTGCAGGCAGAGCCGGAGTGGAGTGGGGTTCTCCCAAACAGGAAACAGGTGCACTGTCTCCATGAGGTCTGGTGTGGTCGGCAATGGAGGTGCTGTGCCACCCAGGGTCGATGCAAGTGTGGTTCTGTGCCTGAGGAAGGGGGGGTGTAGAAATAAAGCAAGACGTGGAGAAGAAATGAAGAAGGAACTTAGCAACAATGTTGCACAAGGTATCAGATGCTGTTGGGGGAAAGATAAAAAAGTAGTTGCATCACCCAAACTTGTGCCCATGAAACAGTTGTCAAGATGTTTCCTTTTTGTCAGTGCAAGACCCTGCTTTTTAAGTGTCCTGGTGTGCACCTCACGATCGCCTCCCTTGCTACAGTGTGTTCACATTTCAAATCTCGGGACTATTCAACCAAGTACAAAGGTCTTGGAGTTTCTTGGAAATTCCCTTGAATTGATTTGTAAAATGTCCATCCACATTTTCTGGGGCTCAAGTGTGGTCCGATTTGCATTCTAACCCACTGAAAGAGTCCGAGCTGCTTGTACGTGCATGCGCTCTGTGGCTTTGGGCCTCTCTCTACAGGCTGACACAGGGAAAGACAGCCAAATCAACGAGGTTAGGAAAGCAGAAGATGGAGTTAACAGAAGTCTCTGGACAGCATGACCACGCAACAGGAGAAATTGCAAAACATCAGGTTCACAAGTGGTCAAACTAGCATGTGCACATCATTTTATTATTTAACAAAAAAGAAATTTAGCCCTAAGGAAACCTATTGGGTATCACTTCTCTCTTAAACACTTTGTTGGTTGTCAACTTCATTTGTGAGAAATACAAGCTGCTTCTGTCATCTGCTGCTCAGTCCCCAAAAAGGTGTTGGGATTCAACAATGGATCACCAGCTTCCATGCATGCAAACAAAAGAGAAAAGCTAATATTTACGAGTGTATCCTGAAATCATCAAACCATGTTTGAGATGATAAAGGATGTAAATAATGGCTAAGAACAAAACAAGTAAACAAATCAAATAGGTGCCATATAAATGTAAAGCTTTGTAACAAACAAATAAACAAACAAACAAAAAGACATTAAGCCAAGTATAGCAGCAAATGTCTATAATCACCACACTTGGGAGGCAGGTGATCAGGAGTTGAAAGCCAGCCTGAACTACATAAGATTTTGTCTCAAAATAAAAATAAAACAAAAACAAAGTCTACTAACAAGCTGCGGAGATAGATAGTTTTATGGATAAAGTCCTTGCTGTGAAAGTGTGAGGACCCGAGATTGGAGCCCCAGAACCCATGCAAAGCCAGAAATGGTGGTGTGTATAGCTACAATCCCAGTCAGTGCTCGTGCAACTAGATGGGAGGTGGAGACAGGAGAGTTCCTTGAAGTTCATGAGCAAGAGCTCAGCTCCCAACAAGAGACCCTGCCTCCAGTAAGATCAGAGGAAGGATCAACACCTGCAGCTGACTATGACCTCCACGTGTGCACCATGGCATCCATGTACCCACACCCACACACATCATAAACACGAACAAAAGATTTATAAAAATGCAGATTTTCATTCATTCTATCTTTCCTAGTTTCTGAATTGATGAAAGTCCTTCTGAATTTAAACAAACGATTGTGACAATCACAAGTGGATATGGTGGTTCTATTACAGTGCAGAAAGCGCACTTCCAACTTCAGTAATATGCACTCTGATACGAGCATCAGATACTGTTAAAGGACATAGAAAGCCCTGTCTGGATAACATTCAGAAGAGAAGAAGCACGCTCTAGAGCAACGCTGGGGTAAAGCTACCCTCCCACCACTGAACAAACACAGTGACATTCTGACTGGTGATACCTGCTGTCCTTTCAGCTCGTTCTCAGTTGACATTAGGAGCAACTCCAATTCCTTGATTCGCTTTTCTTTCTCAGGGTCTTCATCATTATAGTGTCTCTGGAATCAGAAGTTCAGGAGAGTGAAGAAAGGTCTGCTTGGCAACCGTACACACCACACATAGCCCAAGGAACCCCTGAATTCACCACTGCAGAAGTCTTTCTAAAGGTGACGCTGGACAACGTGGCAAGAGGGGTCTGAGGATGGGATGCAAGACTGACTGACGGGCTGTTTCCACCCATAGCACCGAAGCATCAGAACAATTCCAGAGGCCTGGAGAGATGGCGCAGCGGCTAAGAAGTGTGCCGACAAACCCTAATGATTCCTCAGCACCTACATAAAAGCCAGATGCACAAATGGCACATGCATCTGGAGTTCATTTGTAGCATCTAATAAATGAATTAACTAAAACATAATTCTAGAGCAAACTTATTCCAGAAGCCACAATTGGCAGATGGACTCGGATGTGCTGACAACTACTGGCTTTTGTTTTTGCTCAGATGGACGAAGTAACGCGTGTCTTTCGAGGGATGACTTCTCCCAGCTAAGGAGTTTCTTTAAGACATGAGCTCACCTGAATGGCTGCCGCAGCTGGCTGAGGGACATTGACGATATTTACATGTAACGCTACAGGATATGGAACATGACTGGAAACCTAGATCAAAAGAGCAAAACAAAGGCCTAGTTATTCACAGTTATATATGCTTCAGGGGATTCAGCTTCCTCCAGTTTTGTTCTGAGACTGAGGGGAAAAAAGAATTTTACTGATAAAATTCACTGAATAATTGATTTTTAAAAACCTTCCAATTTCAAATGTAGCCAGGCATTTAAAAATGTCTATATAGTAACATAGTGAAAGAAGCCTAAAGAGTTCATTAATCCCGCCAGGAAGTATTCTTTCATTACAGAAAAATATAGTGGAAAATATAATGTCATGTACATTAGGAGTGTATGAAAGAAGTTTTAGGGTCAGAAAATGAATGAACTATTTGTAACTTGTATTTTTCTTGATAATAGTTTTGAGTTTTAATAAAATGTACAGATCTACTTATGATAATTCCTTTACCTGAGACCTTTTTAGATATGCTATAGTCAAATCCAAGTAACAGATAAAGTGAGTCAAAACTATTTATGAATATATTTTACTAACATTTGCATATAAACTCTGTATTCTTGAATGAGTTTTGTAGTTATTACTGTTAGTTTTACAGTAATTGTATCTTGATTTTTTTATCTCTTCAGTTTTCTCTTCCACTCACTATGAATTATTTCTTTCCCTAGACAGAAATGTCTAGAAATAAGGAAAGAATGACAGTAATCTAAAGGAAGATAAAGGTAAACATCAGAGAATCAATGTCACAAAACTCTCTCTTGACTCAAGGTAAGAAGGAAAACATTTACTGAATGGATTAATGTGTTTCTCTTAGATCACGATCAGAATTCAATGCACAATCAATCTTTGTATTTCAGAGTTTCTTTAAGTTCTTTTTTTTTTCAGGGTGATCTGATAGAGCAGGAGTTCTCATACCTGTCTGCACATTAAAATCTCCTGAAGAACTTTTAAAAATATTATTATTATTATTATTATTTCAGTTTTTCAAGGTAGGGTTTTGCTCTATACCAGGCTGACCTGGAATTCACTATGTCAACTCAGGGTGGCCTTGAACTCACAGCGATCCTCCTACCCCTGCCTCCAAAGTGCAGGGATTAAAGGCGCGAGCCACCACTCCCAGCTATTTTATTATTTTAAAAAATATTTTATTTATTATTTTTGAGGAGAGGGAAGAAGGAAGGGACACAGAGAAAATGAATTGGCTGGCACACCAGGGCCTCTTGCCACTGCAAACAAACTCTAGATACATGCCTTACTTTGTGCATCTGGCTTTATATGGGTACTGAGGAATTCAACCCAGGTTATCAGGCTTTGTAAGCAAGTTCGTTTAACCACTTAGCCATCTATCCAGCTCCTTCTTTAAGTCTTTAAATACCATATGACATTCACTTTTTATTTGGAAAAGAAAACAATATTAGACTACAAAAAGTATCTCCTTTCCTTGAATTCTCTGGAGGCATCACTTGAAAGAATTTTACATTCAAAAGGCACTTTAAGTCAGATTTGAAACAGCAAGTTAGAACCAAACCACTTGGAGTCTGTTCAGCACTGCTTCTCTGTGTAGCTAAGAGCAAATCACCATCCTTGTTCCCGGATGCAGAAGTCAGAGATAACCGTATCTTCCCTTATCTGCTTCAAAGGGTAGAGCTGAAGATCAATTGTGATCATGCTTCTGAAAGCTCTATACAACTGCAAGTACTTTCTTAGCTGGAACTAACACAACCATTTCTCTTATTAAATGAAGTTCCCAGGCCTGGCTTACATTCTGGGCTTCGGTCACGTGGTAGTAGGGGTAGTCATTGTTCACGGAGGGCTGGCCAGTGGGAGTGAGCTGAGATGAAGGTGGAGCAAGGGCAAAACCCATCAAATGATTGTTCTTCTGGAAGCCTGTGGCCGCTGCTGGCTGGCTGGGTTTTGAAGACTCCTGCAGATAACCTTCCTGCTCTACCTTCCGACGCATCGTAGAATTCCAGTGGTTCTTGATGGCGTTATCAGTTCTGCACAGAAATACAGCACATGCAAATTTTACAAACAAAAATTTCAATTCAGATTAGAGTTAATGGACAGAAAACTGTTTCTAACAGAAGTCTTTTCTGCGGGTTCACTAACTGTTGTTTTTGCTTCTTAATTGCTTTGGTCTTCTCTGATCATGGTTTCTCGACTGCCTAATTTTAAATTCACACATTCCTCTTACTTAAGTAATCTGGTATGTATGGAGTTCATTAGCTTCTTAGCATTTTGATTCCTTGGGGAAAGAGTATGTTTACATAATGAATGGCCCGTCATGTTACTGCTGACCTCTGTGTGCTAGCAGACACTGTTACAGGTGTTGTGAGGAAAAAAAAAAAAATACAGCCCAGATTGTGGCCCACATACCACATCCGGGACTCTGCAAAATTTGGGAATGACAATTTTATAGCCCCAGTGTTCATTCTTGATTGCTCAGAACTCTAGCGAGAATTTTTTAGTTTAAAAAAACCACTTATGCATTTTGAAAACCTTGACAATTATTTTTATAATCAAACAGAAATGAGAGTGGAAAATGGGATGATGGGAACCTCCAACAGGGTTCCTCGGTATATCTTCATTCTTTCTTGTTTTAGAGGGATGCTTTTTGGAATGAGGTCTTATGTAGACCAGGCTGGCCTTAAAATTACTACACATCCACAGCCAGCCTCACCTCCCAAGTGCTGGGATCCTAGGCCTGCGCCACCACACGACTCCACAGCACGTGCACAAGTGGCAAAGGATTTTTACCCAGTTCTTTCCATTCTCAGGAAAACAGTTTCGAGGTTCAATTAAAAAACTGAAAACAACACAAAAGAAAGTTTTTCAAGCTGCCTTTTATGATTTCCAAGGGGCGCAGTGGGGAGTGAGTGCGAAAGAAAGAGGAAATGCAGTGGCCCCTCTAATACCTACAAGAATCAACAGCACATCCTCTCAGACCACATGAGGGAAAAGGTCCCCTCTGACCGAACTCTTGGCTTTTCTAAGCTTCTCCTGAGCCTCAGACAGGAGATGCCTGGCGCATCACAGGAAACACAACATAAGCTATCACTGAAAGGATCCTCTCCTCACTTTTGGATCAAGAAGCCCAAGAATAACAATAATCGATATTTTCTGTCTTAACATTTATGTCAAAAAGTGTTTTCTAAAATAAACAAAATTCATTGTAGTCTACCAAAATGAGAAGAATGGAGCAAAAATGAGTTTTCTTGTGTCTCCAGAATGAGGCTATTTTCTTGCATGTTTATTAAAAGGAAAGCATTACACTGGAATCACTCAACACCTGAAATGAGCACGAAAATTCCACAAATACACTCTTTCTTTATTGAAATAAAAATTATTAGTCAAATGGCATAATGAAGGGGAAATTGGAGCTACCGAAATGGTTGGATATGCTCAGCCCACAGATTATCTGCCTTTGGCTTCCTTCTACATGCATACAATGCCTTCACTCCCAGAACGCTTGAACTTTTATTGTACTTGATCCTAACATTAGCTCTTAGTCATTTTGCAAATGGGGAAATGAATACTGAAGAAAGTTAGAAGTCTTGGCTCGTGGCTCACCGTGAGTAGATACAAAGAGTCCTCAACTGGATAAATTCTCAGATCTCTTCCAGTTCGAAAATGGTATGTTTTCTCTATACTACTGGTTTACCTAATAAATGCTTATGATTGATGGGATAGAATTCATTCACACACTTAATATGTCCGATCCCCACCCCGCATTCGTCCCGAGCAGTAGACGTGTTTGACAAAGCATTACCGTCCAGGCAGCAGTTTTGCGATTTCTGCCCATCTGTTCCCCAGTCTCTTGTGTGCCTGGTAAATAATTCTGTCTTCCTCTTCTGTCCAGGAGGTTTTCTTAACTTCTGGATTCAAGTGGTTATGCCACCTCTCCCTACATTGTTTTCCAATTCTCCCTTTTAAGTGCTTGGCAATAACAGACCAACGTTTCGGACCATATTTCTGTACAAGCTCTATAACCTTCAGATAAACACAAAAATAACCTGTGTTTTAATGTGATAGAATGAGTCAGTGTAATCATGCTTCAATGTTACAAGGGCTTTAGAAAACTGCAGATCTACTTTCATTCACTGAAAATATGGGGGTGGGCTCCTTTACCTCCTGTTTGTGGGCTTACCTGCTGCCTCACATTGGGAAACATGCTTGAGGAATACTCGTAATTACAACGCACACATCCGTGGAGAAGAACTTACTCTCTGATCTTCTTCTTTGGTCCAGGGACCCTTGATGAGTTCAGGGTTCAGGACTTTCTGCCATCGGTGCAGGCACTGCACATCTGTCCGATTCTAGGCAAAGCAGGAACCATCAGAAAGAGAGGATGTGATGAGCGAGCGCTGGAAGACTTACGCAGACAGCAGGCAGTGAAAACCTTCAAGAATACTTAAAGGCACGTGGAGAGAGCCCACCTCTTCCACATTACTTATACGCTAAAGCACAGGCAGAGGATGTACCAAAGTTGTATGTAAAATTGGAAGGTCTGTCTCCTGAGGGCAACTGTCCTGCTATGTGAATAAAATGGACATCGTACAGCACAGATCCATGTCAATTTAGCTCAAGCTTAACCTCCAACTGTGGCGTGTGGAAGGACCTGAAGAGTCTATATTCTTGGGCTTTACTGAAAACCTCTCCAAAGCACTCATTTGCTTCCATTCAAACTAAGAGTTGCTCAGTTCAGGACCACAAGTGTTTATATTGAGAAGGAATAAAAATAACCAAAGGTCCTATTTAGTAATTTTGTAATCTTATAAGAAAAAAATATATACATACATACATACACACATACATATAAAACAAGGGTGAATTTGATTTATATGCAAAAAGAAACTCAAGTGAAATTTCAGTTGGGGGAGGAGAGAAGGCTCCCTTTGGGAGGAAAACATTTTTCCTTAGGAAGAACACAAGAGCTCTTGAGAGGGATTTTGGAGGATGGTCACAACTCCTCACTGGAGAATCAAAAGGAGAACGTTCTAGGCCGTGAAATCACCAGGAACAAAAACCCAAAGGAGAGAAAGCAGAATGAGCATAGCCAAACCTGCTTGTGGAGAGGAAGGAGGAAACAGTGGGGGGGGGGCAGAGGGGCTGTAAGTTAGGTCAATTTACTGCATTTGTGAGGTTCTTCCTGTGTCTGTTTCTGTGGTGTCAGGAGCTGGTCACAGGGAGCACAGGGAGCTCCAGACCTAGTCATGAAGCTAGTTTCGCAGCCCAGGTGAGAGAGCAGAGCACCCACCTTACAGCCAAACCAAGGG
Organism: Zapus hudsonius; assembly: GCA_004024765.1. NCBI lineage: Eukaryota > Metazoa > Chordata > Mammalia > Rodentia > Dipodidae > Zapus > Zapus hudsonius. Next base: position 38,241 of record PVHP010012583.1, read on the forward strand.
AAAGAAAAGGAGGAGAATATCGAGGGGGTCCAGGCTCCTCAGGCACTACTAGGATAAAGGAAGTGTGCAGGTAAGTCATGAAGACTCCAGAATTCCTAACCCACGTGCAAAACAACGTGGCTATTGATGAAAATGAGGAATTTAGAAGAAGACTTGAAGAAAATACCAGGTGTAATTCTCCACCATGTAACAAACTATCAGAATATCAATGCATATTGTCCTAATAAATCAAAAGATGACAGCAGCAGCAATTATGTAAAAAAATAGTGCGTTCAATTATATGCGTTCTAGGGAAAAGTAATAAGCATTGTGGGGCATCTCTCCCTCTTCTATGTAAGTAAATTTGTACTGTCTTAACTATCTCGGAAATTTTTTATTTAAATATTGGTAGTTTTCCTTTTATGCCTAACTTACCGGGAGATAGTTGGCAATTACTTTCCAGTCATCTGTTCCATTCTGTTCCACCAGCTTCTTCAGTTTTTCATCCTAAGACATGGAAAGGTAACCCTAGGGCATCAGTCATTTACTGAATAACTCTGCTCAAGTTATAATGAACAACAGAACCAATCCCATGATCCAACTCAGAAAAAAAGCATTCACAAAAGTACCCAAGTAGCAGATACTAAAGCAATATAATGGCGTTGAGCATGAATTTATTTAGAGTCACACTAAAGCTTTTTATCTTGACCCAGCTATGACTAGTTGCATAAACTTGAGTATTTCCTTCTGCAGCCTGACACTGACATGTGTACACTGAGAATGTTCATATCAACATGGTCATGGGGGGCTTCCACAACCTCATCAGATAAAATATTTACAATAATTCCAGGTGCACATTTAATGTTTAGTATACAGTAACTGATAAGAGTTTTGCCTGATGGAGAGACAGTGAGTTCTCATGTTATTCTTTGTGGTCATTTATCCAGGACAAGATAGATTTTTGAATCAGAAATAGATTAGTTCCCATTAGTTTAACTTTTTCATATATAAAAAAAGAAAGCTTCTCATACTTAAAGTCACGCATAATACACTAAAATCATTTATGTTTTGTATCGGTATATTAAGTATACATAAGGTCAAAGTTTCTAAAATGTAGACACTAAGCATACACACAGACAGTTGGTTTTCTCAGTTCATACACTATTTATCATGCTGCCAACTCACAAGTGTTTTTTAAAACATGTTCCTCTAAAGTTTCTGTAAAGGTAACCAACACTCATTCCCTCTACAGGGCCTTGTCACACAAGACAGACACAGGGAAATCAGGATTGATATAGAAGTCATGTATCCCTAAGCACCATTCAAGTATGTGATCTTGACCCATGTCCTGTGTGCCTCCCTGGGAGTCCTGCACACCTGTGTACAGGGCTCTGATTTGAGAGCGAAACTCTTCCTCACATGTTAATGACTTTGCATCTGAGGGAAAGATTTTCCATTCCTACAGAGATCAGGCACAAAAAGAAATATGGGAAAGAGCTATTTTTTTCACCCATTATGGAATACCTTACAGGAAACTTTCATGCACATATATTTCTGTGAAATAGATGTCAAGAATAATGGGTGAATATATTGTGATGAGTTCTATGTTTTAGGAAAAAGCAGTGCATTCATCTATTCAAAGAGCATTTCTGAATACCCTACAGTATGGCAAGTGTTCTGGGTTCAGAGAACACAGAGATACTTAGTCCTGACCCTCAAGAGGTTGCATGCAGTACATTGGGAGAGACACACATGTGGAGGCACCAATGAAACCCAGCCTGTGCCCATCCCTAGAGAGCACAAGAGCGCGCACCCAGCACTGTGGGAGGAAGCTAGGGATGGTTTCACAGAAGAGCGCTGTGTTATGAGGTGATGGAGTAGTAGGGTTCAAGGATGAGAGAGAACTCAATAGGCAAAGCCTAAAGGGAGGAGAGACCATTCACGGAATGACAGTTTGGAAGGGAATGGCAGAGTGGATACGCCGGAGACGAGGGGTGTTCTCAGCATGCTGAGTAAGCTCTCCATAGGTGTATATAGCTTTGCTGAAATTTTGTTTTCGCAAGCTCTAAAATACATTCTCTCCTACATTTTGTTAAAGAGATTAGTTACCTCTTCCCTGGTCCACCTAGTTTTCCCCAAGTGACGTTTTCCAGACTTGGGAAGCAGCCCATCGTAGTCATGGTCACACATCTCAATGTCTTCCTCATCTTCATCACTACTGTAGACGCTGCAGAAATAAGAATGGGCAGACATGGGCTGAAACCAGGGGATTTAAACGACAGGATCACCAAGCTTACACAAGAACTTTTCCACAACCTTTTCAAAGGTTATAAAGATAAAACTTCAGAAACTTGCACAACGAGGTTGTTTTCTGCAATCGGCTGCTGGAGGACTGTAAACTGGTTCTGCTGTTACTGGTCTCCACAGAGACAAGCAAAGGACCTGGCACCTTCCTATTGCTCTGCATGTTTAAACCTGCTGTTACTGTTAGACCAGTGACAAGTTACACACTTGGCAAACTTCCAACCAATGAAGGCTTCAGTTTGAAACTTAATGTTAAGGACAAGAAAAAGAACAAGAGCCCATGTCCTTTATATAAGTGCACACTCAAAACCTTCAGCATATGTCAAATGGTTTAAATATTTCCCAAACACAGTGAACCAATTGATTATGTTCTAATGGAGTTGGTGTTCTATTAAAAAACTTAAAAAGCAAAAAAATAATAGCATTAAATATGGTCATCCCTTAAAGATAAGATTAGAATTATCTAAGCGGAAAGGATTTTAAAACTTGAAGAAGGATAAAGCCATCTAGTATTCAAACTGCTTTGCATAAAATATCAAATTGTTCTAAACTCTAGGCCTGGCTGGCCCAGCTGGGTCCATGTTTACAGTACTTGGTTTCTAGAGCAACTAAGTGAATAACCTCACAGTACTTGGTTTCTAAAACAACTAAGTGAATAGCTTCATAGTACTCAGTTTCTAAAGCAACTAAGTAAATAACTTCCTAGTACTCAGTGTCTAGAGCAACTAAGTGAATAACCTTACAGCACTTGGTTTCTAGAGAAGCTAAGTGAATAATCTCACAGCACTGTTTTTAGAGTGACTAAGGGAAGAACTAGGCTACTGTAAAGTCTGATCCTACTCACCCTTCTTTCTCGTCATTTGAAGGGTGTGTAAAATATCTTAAAATATCCTTCAAGAAATCTACAGGTGTAGGGGCTGGAGAGATGGCTCAGTGGTTAAGGCACTTGCCTCCAGTGCCTAAGGCCCCAGGTTCAATACCCTAGTACCCACATATGTCAGACCCACAAGGTGGTGGCCCTGTTTCTCTCTCTCTCTCTCTCTCTCTATATATATATATATATATATATATATGTATCTCTGCTTGAAAATAAATAAATAAAATATTTAAAAAAAGAAATCTACAGGTGTAAAAATTGCTGTTTTTAAAATATCTCTTTTACCTGGTTGAGAAAAACTGTGAATTGTGATAATTTTTTATTAACCATATATTGAATAGATGAGAGGAATGTGTACTCTAGCCTTAGTTATCATTTCTTTGTAAAAAGACATAAAAATTTGCACTCAGCAACTTTTTAAAATGCATCACTCTAATATTGAGAAACCCATCAAACTCAGGCCAATAAAATTATATAAAGCAGCATCATAATGCAAATTAAATTATTTTTGAAAGAAAATTTACTTTCATAACAGAGTATGTCTTCCCCAATTTACACAAAGTTATATTAACCAACCCCTTCAAGTTGAGAAAAAGTGTTGACCGAAAATCTTGAAGTGGAAGTCTTATAATTTAAAACTATTATTTTGGAAGACAAGCTGAGAAGAAACCAGGAAAAAAAATCTCACTAGACATATTCATAACCCATTGAGTATCAATCGTTTGAAACAAGAACAGTTGTTTTTGTAATGTGAATGGAAGGCAGTAAACAACTCTGACCAATAATATTTCCCTTTAATATAAAACACACCATAATGAAGCCAGAAAGTTACTGTAAGCCCAGGGCTGCCAATCAGCATCCTTTGAAAGGCGCATAGGGAGCTCCTTGGGACCCCCTCCCCCTTGGGACCCTCTCCCCCTTGGAACCCCCTCCCCCTTGGGACCCCTCCCCCTTGGGACCCCCTCCCCCATGGAGCTTCTCCTTGGCCAAGTGGAGCGAGCAACACAAACCCCAAAGGAATCTGAAGTTGGAGCCACA
>PVHP010012584.1:0-42676 GCA_004024765.1 Zapus hudsonius
GGCGTGTTTACTAGTCAGCCATCTTTTTTCCTTTTAATATTTTTGTAGTGACTTCTTTCTTTCTCTTTCACTCTTCTTTCTTCCTTTCTTGAATAATATTATAAAGTACACAACTAAAATGAATTATTAGTAATAGCTGAATAAATGGCTGTCAAAGAAAAAGAACCTGATAAAGTGAAGTCATCAGTTTTCATAATCAGCCTTGAGTCACAACTTTGAGAAAGAAGCAGCGACAATGGATATTTGAATATTCCTTCAGATTGTCATTTAGTAGACAGGCAATTAATGCCTATTTATCGAGGTAACTTGAGGGCCCATGATTATTTAACCTCTTAAAAATGAATTATCACAAATTCTTCAAGTTAAATTAGGCAAATGGTAATTACCCATTTCCTTCTTGAAATTAGACTACAAATACTTTTATAGAAATCTTAGTATTGAGCAGGGAATGGTGGTGCTCACCTTTAATCCCAGCATGCAGGAGGCAGGGGTAGGAGAATTGCCATGAGTTCAGTTCCCGGTTACCCTGAGACTACATAGTGAATTCCAGGTCAGCCTGGGCTAGAATGAGACCCTACTTTAGAAAAAGAAAGAAGAAAGAAAGAAAGAAAGAAAGAAAGAAGGAAGGAAGGAAGGAAGGAAGGAAGGAAGGAAGGAAGGAAGGAAGGAAGGAAGGAAGGAAGGAAGGAAGGAAAGAAAGAAAGATAGAAAAGAAAAACTTAGTGTTTTTAAATAGTTTTACCCCTAGCACTTGGGACACAATACACATTTGATTAACAAAATTTAAAAAGTATCTTTACTATGAATAAGTATATACATTGTATGAACAAACCTGTGAATGTGTCCCCATTTTCTTCCTCTCTGTCCCCTACCCACTGGGGTCCTTTCTCAGTGCAAAATTTAATTAACGAAAGAATGTATGCTTTTTAAAAGACAATTTGAATACTTCGTTCATTTGTTATCATGTTATAAGCAATTTAAGGTATTATAAGGCAAAATACAGTACTAAATAATAAAATATTAGAATAAAAATGGGAAGAATTATATTACTATTTCTGTAATAAGTAGTCTTTCAAAAGAAAATCTTTGTTTCAGTGACAAAGCTATTTCAAATTGTCTTTATCATTTTTCAGTGTGCAAATGGATACATTTACCTTCAGATGTTTTCACTTATTAGAGAGTTATTTTATGAACCTTTAATCTTACTCTAAATTTATGTTACAATTAAGCTCAGTAGATTTTTATTCAAAGAGAATTATGAGTCGATGCAAAACAATTGTTTGGAATTTCTGTTGAAAGAGAATTAAAAATTTGATGCTTGAACATTTATTTTGTAACATGTTAAATGAGCATGAAATAAATGTGCTTAAAAGTAATAAATTAAGGAAACAAATGAAAGCAAATTACTGGTTACATGGTTTTCCTTATTGAGAACGAATTTATAAATTTAATTTATAATACTAATTATGGAAACTACTCATTTCTTGGCCTCAAGTAGTCCATCTATGATGTAAATATCTGTCATCATATATGGCTCATTTAATTCAACACAAATGTTTTTGGTTAGAAAGAAAGCAGTTTAAAAGTTCTACATTCCATGTAACAAATATACGCAAAACTACTAATATGTGATCATTGGGCCACATCCTCTTCTAGTAGGGCTGCAGAATATGGCTTTTAGCTTTTGAGGTGGTAGAAAAGAACCAAATCAACAATCAAAAATGTATTAACAATCTTTGATTATAAAGACCTGTCTATGAGATGCTGGCTAGTGAGGCTATATTTGCATTGCTTCTGGTTGTCTATCAGAACTAAATAGTAAAACTCAATTGCTGAAGACATCACATGATTTGGTTGCAAGACAGAGAGAAATCAAGCTGAAAATGATCACAAGCTTTCTTCCCTGCTGGCTAGCTTTCACGTGTCCAGATATACTTATTCAGCTGTGCACCTTATGGGCTACACAAAGAGTTATAGTGGCATTGCTATTATAGGGGTAACCAACTGCTCTGCTGTTTGGATCTGAGTCTTGCTTCGCAAGAGGAAATTCTTGTCTGATAATATTATTAACCTAGTCAAAAGCAAGTGGCTGAAGAGGTCATGGGCTCCAGTGGGGAAGCTACCACTGCTGATTTTTCTGCCTGTCAATGATTTGTATATATGAACATTTAGACTCATAGATTAATGCTGCTCTTAGTTTTGATCAGAGAAATATCCTTTGACATGGACAACAGTTACTGCAGAGACTCCTAAACAGTCAAAAGTGCTGACATGAGAAACTGTTGTCTTATGAGTTCCTAACCCTCCCTCAGTATTCGTAGGCAGGTGACTATTGCTAGGGGAGACTTGTGAAGCTCTATCCCTACCAGAGGTAGTAATAGTATTTAATATTTTCTGGAGGAAGAGAAAGAGAAACATTTTCTTCTGTTGCATAGTCACTGGTAAGTTACCCATGTTCCAGTAAATAACTCCCAACCCTTGTCCCTTGCACATGTAAATAACACTGATTAAACTCATTAGGACACACACACACACTCCTGAAAGTAGAAGAGGAATAGTTAGGAAGAGGAGGAGGAGATTTAGCAGGAATAAAACAGGGACAAGAAAGGGTAACAAAGAGTTAAATTTGTCCATATATATATATATATATATATATATATATATATATATATATATATATATATATATATATATATATATATATATATATGATTGTGAAAAAAATGTTTTTAAAATCCAAGAACTTGAGCTCATATTTTTACAACCATCATTTGACAAATTATGTCTATTTTTCTCTATATGGCACAAAAGAGATATAAGAGATATTGCAGAGCTATAATTTGAGATGAACATTCAGGGTCAAATAAGGCTTTTAAAATGTTTAAAATGATTTTAGTTAAGGAATTCAGGAAGGATTGGTGAGTTGTTTTGTGTGGTATACTTTGTGTGTGATTATGGAATCTCATACTAACTATAGTTCCTATTAAAATGTCAAGGCACATGACTCAAGACGCCTGACACTACCTATAGAAGACCTGCATAATAGAAGGAAAAATGATGACTCACAAGAGAAGATAGACTAAATGAAAGGAAGAAATTCACTGGAGGGCAGGTTTGAGAGGGGCAAATGGGGGTGATGAGAGGGTACTAAGATCATGGTATATTGTCTATACTTAGGAAAGTTGTTAGTAGAAAGTTAAAGAATAAAATAAAAATCTCAAGGCAGATTCATAGTGATTATTATTGATACAAAATAGATCTGAAAAAATGCCTTCATATTTAAATATATGGAAACAGTGTTATTGAGATGAAGATAAAACTTTTATTAAGTTAACCATTTTAATAAATACTTCTTTAATTGCCTAATATTTATAGATTTACTGTTTTACTACCTTTGCTTCTTATTACAAAAGTTTTCAATGAATTGCTTCAAAGAACTTCTTGAAATGTTAGAAACTAATGCTTACAAAAATATATAGGTATAACATATAATCAAAATCAAAATTATATAAATTATACTTTGATTATGCAGCCTAACTTTTTAAAAAAGAGGTAATAATTAGTACTGCTTATGAAATATTTATACTCTTTTAGAGATAGTTTGAAATAATTACATTCCCAAAGAATTGTTTTATCTATATCCTCTAAATATATATATATATATATATATATATATATATGAAAAGCTAAATCACTTTGTAAAATCAAGGGGAGTAAAAATATTTTGAAAATTGAGATTGATTGGGAAATGAGCCACTTTAAATGTAGAAATGGAGGTAAAGCTAATAATAATATGGTAACTAAAATGCAGTCATGAATTCCCTGCCAAATATTCTGGAAGTCATGGGCATCCCATGTTTGTAATAGTTTTAGTAATCATCAAACTGAGCGAACATAGATCAATACATTGCTAATAATTGCTTTACTTTATAATAGTGCATTCCACAAGGTAACAATAGAAGAGAATAGAATCTGCACTTGGATTGCATATTGTTGTGTGGAGTATAAATCACAATTAATTATATAGTGATAAGTAGAAAAATGGCTTCCCAAACTTTAAATAAATGCAAACGTAGATATAAATTTACTTAGGCTAATCTGTTCAGTATGTGTTGGTTCGACTGGAAACTCAATGTTTTATCATTACAAACTACTTCAGGCTATTTAGAAGACTTATGTAACTGATAGTTTTTTCAGTTTAACTGTCTGTATTATTTCTGTCTACTGTGTACCCTAGGCAAAATAAAATCCACTCCTACTGAGCTAAAAGCGGCTGTGAGAGGAGCCCCAATTGGAAAAACATACTTTGTATATTGATTGAATCATAAAATAAGGCGTGGATACCACACAATTCCTACCATAGTCAGACCCACAGCACTTAACATCTAAAATACTGTGTAGATAATTAGCGCCTGTCTATGAGAATTTTTTTTCTGAACCTTAAGAACATAGCAGTAAGCTATATAGGGATCAATATTTGAGGAATGAAGCAGTGGACATAGAAACTCCTTAAATATACTTTTAGAAATATATAAGAAAAAGAGATTTACTACTCCCAGTCTTTCCATAGAATTATGCTATTTCACAATTTCTTGGGTAGATATAGTTACATGGATGATTTTATAGAATTTACAAAAAACACAGTATTTTTAATGGGATATTCATTGAATATTAAAATTTTAAGTAGTTATTTGAGATTTTCATAAGGGGTAAAAAAAGACACACCCAACACTAACGAAGTACACTTATGCATTCATTAGGATTTTAGCTGGCAACGATAGGGTAGACTCATCTCTAGATTGTATGACTCCTGTGTGGTCTGATTCAATCTAGAACAGCAAGATAAGTTTGTTTTTTGAAAATACAAATGTTGATTCACTGTAGGATCTGGGGCACTCAGTGATAAAGATGTTTTTATTTTAAACACTTATGCTTGATCCTTTATAATTTTACCTCATTGATTTTTTAGCATTTATTTATAATTAACTGAAGACCATATATAATAGTTTTTCTAATATAAATATTTTATATTTCTGTGTGCTTATGTATTGTGTTTGTAATTTTACAATAGAGAATGAAATCTCTAAATTTAGTTTATTGTTGGAACTAAAATTTCATTCTACCCCATCTTATAATTAAGAGAAAATTTTTCCTATCTTCAAATATATAAGTTCATTAAGAATTTTTCCTTTCTTAAATAACATGAGTTCAATAAAAGTGGTATTTTAAGTTATTTTGATAAGCAATAACTTTGTTATTTATTTTGAAAATAGTTTTCATGGAAATTAATAATATAATACTTTCTTTACTCACACTTCAATCATCATTCAGCTTGGATAAATTTAGAGAGATTACATTAGAGTGCAAACAGAATCCTGAAGGTCCACTTGATAAATCATTTTTAAATTTCACGTGTTAATATAAATTAGGCTTCATTTTCTTGTTCTGAATACGTGAAATGGAGGCCTAAGTCATTGGCTAGGAAGCACAAACATCCATCCCTGTTGTCTCTCAGACATTCCAGTTTAAAATTTCTGTATGATTTCTTTGTTTCACTGGTTGTTACTGGTATTATTTTTTGTTTACATTCTTTGCATATTGAGTTTGTAATCTTCAGCCAGTTCATAACTATTTGCTCATCACTTGCAACCTACAGAACTCTTAATAACCCATTGATCACTGCAAACATTGGAGATCATAGGATGAGAACCTTCTGGGCTGACTTTCAATATTTCACACAAATTTTTTTTCTCCTGATGGTTATTTTAATTTCAAAAAAAATTAATAAAAGAGAAAGTAAGGGTAGGAAAGTTATTCACCGGGAGGTAAGTGAAGACTACCAGGCATCAGCTAATGACTTGTCCTTAGATTAGACTGGACCTAGGTCACAAAGGTGAGCATCTCGCTATTATGCGACCAACTTTATATCATTCAAGTCAAGCTTGAAAAAGCGTGTTTCAGATGTTGACTTTTGCTTCCCCCGAGATGTATGTGATCTTTGGAGGAGAAAAGGACAGCGTTAGGCCCTTGGTGCCGGCATTTTCATGTCTTTCTCAATACTGCAACCATGCTGTGTCCTTTGGAGATGTTCTTTTACTAGACTGTCCCCCAATGAAACTGGGTCTTGAAGTGTCAATGGTATCAAGAGAGATCACAAGGTACCCCTCTAAATCTGCCCCTGGTTGATGTTAGTCCTGCTGGCCCTGTGGATTCTGGTCCTAGCTGCCAACTTTCTCTTTGAAACGTCTTCCTTTTCATTATGTTTAGGGGCCTCTCAAGTCGCCGAGCTTTGGTCCAGACTCAAAATCAAATTTCTTTCTTCTTGTCTCTCACTGACTGATCTCAGAGATATTACAAAGTGCATTAAATCTCCAAAGAGAGACAGGACTTGAAAGTACGACTTCACTTTTGTGTTAACTCACAAAAGTCGGTATCTCTGACTGATCACATATGAAAGAACCCTTAAAAAGAACAGTATCACATTAAAAAAATTAAAGCATTTAAAGGTGATCTTCGGGGTCTGTCTTCTTTTAGACTCTTCAACCTGATGTAATGGTGGGAGTAGGTGGGTGGAAACTTGGTTTAAAAATTAATGATTAACAATTTTAAGAAATTCTTTAAATTTGGCTAGATATGTGTTGCTTTGTCAGTTCAATGGTGGTGCTCATCTGATCTTTTTGACCAGTTCTAATTACTTGGTAAGAATGACTGATTTTGAAAAATGAATTTCTTTTTTCCTGACTTGGATAAAATAATTCATGGTGATAAAACTAGTGATAGACACAAAATTATGTGATTTCATTAACATAAATTTAGGGAGCATTCTTTTATTAAAGGTATGATTATTCTAACAGTACAATTGTTAAAACGAGACCCTCAAATTTAAATGATGGTGAGATTTTATTAAAGAGAAGAAAATTAACATGGTTGGTTAATACATTGAAATGATATCAGAGCTGTGATTACAACTTCATTTATTTAAGGAAATAATAGAATATAATCTTGACCATATAAACTAAGGAACAGAAACTTCCTGCCAACTAGGTAGACTAAGCCTTATAAAAATTAAGCTGGTTCAACTTTACCAAAGTAGTATTTGTTTATAAAATTTATATTATAAAAACAAAATCCAGACACCTTCAACTTTTCGCACAGTACCCAATTTTTGAAAATAAGTATATCTAAAATTTTATTCATATGAGGATAAAACTGAGTTATCCACAATCTCATGTACTATTAATAATTATCAACTGATTTAAATAGTTGTATGCTATTGGAAAGGATATATAGACAACAAATTTTTAATATCTATTATATTTGATGTGAAAAATCATTTTTAATTCTCAACCAAATTTTAAGTGTAATATTCCACATAGGAAAGTAAACTATGACTACAAAATTCCTTAATATTTTTATGATTAGTGTCACACTGATACTTCTGTTTTTTTTTCCTTAAGTACTAATGAACCCTTTACATTGAAACCTTGAGGTAAGATGAATTTAAGCATAACATACAAAGTAACTTTTATATTTTGTATATTAATACATAATAACTATTATATGTGAGCTTAAAATAGGAAGTTCATTGTTTATTGTGTTCTTAACTTTCATACAGTGTGATTTTTAGTTCATTATTCAGTTTCCTTTAAGTCAGAGCAGTTGACATTTTGATTTTGGTTGTCATGTTGAACTATTAGGCCAAAAATCTACTTCCTAAATAGTTTGTTTGCATTGACTTTTTGCCATGAATAAGATTAGACTGCACTGGCAAGCTTTTCAAATTATTTGATAAGGTTAGAGTTTAAATTTATCAACATTTTATATCTTTCTTATGAAAAAGTGTCAAAAATATAATATGGCTCCAATATTAGTATGTTATGCTAAGGATCAATTATGATATGAGAATCCACTAAGTTGATAGTTAAAATCACTGACAAATAAGTTATATAATTTTACAGTATTTTTAATAAAAAGTCCATCCAGAAAGTGTTGTGTACCTGGTAGTTTTTTGGATATTGTTGGCATGGTGTTGAGTACCTACAAACAGAATGGGTGGTCCCACAAACAAATTTACTCTTTGGATATATTTGATGAATAAGAGTTCAAATGACTTCATGTCCACTTAATGCTGCCCAGGGACATAGTGAAACTTGTCCCTAGAGCCTGTAATGCCTGAATAAGGGAAGAGATCCTGCCGTTGTTAGTCAGGAGAGGGCCTATTAGACAATCATTGAACATAACAAAGAAATGAACCTGCTGAAGAATGTTTTTGTCTCAAGCATTGCGTAACTCTACTTACTTTCTAACACCTGATTATGTTACTTTTCTGACTACTCACTTTAATATTTAAAGGATATTCAAGGCGCTATTTGAATGGACCATAACTGTTTTGATTTTTTGAGCTGGCCAACTACACCCTGTGAGATGAATACACTGTGAGCGACAGCCTCTGCTAAGTGTGACCCAAAATCCCAAGTGCTCTATGTCAGGCAGAAGACACTGGGCCAGGTGGAGGATGCATCTGTGAATCTGATAATGGTTATGATAAGAAATGGATAAATTTGATGCATTGTTCATTCCTCCTGGATGTTATATTGATGTATTTATGGCAACTAAGAAGTTCATGTTTCAATATATTGGAAATTTTATATTTGACCAATCTATAATTCACAGGACATCCAACTAGTTTGCTAATGGAATCTTATGAATTTCAATTGTATGGTGACCATAATAATGTACAAAGACACAAATAGCTATAATAAAACATTTTTTAGTGGCTGGAGAGATGTCTCAGCAGTTAAGGCACTTGCCTGTAAAGCCTAAGGACCCATATTTGATACCCTAGTAGGCCCTGGTGGGCCTATTCTCTCTTTCTCTCTCTCTCTCTCTCTCTCTCTCTCTCTCTCTCTCTCTCTCTCTCTCTCTCTCTCTCTCCCTCTCTCTCTCTCAAATAATAAAAATATGTTTAAAACATTTTAACTTTAATGTTACTTTCTTTCAACATATTGAATTAACTAGTTGGACTTATGTTTCTAGTAAAATGCCTATTACACCATCATTTAGAAAGAGTTGCTATTATTTGTCAAACCTTGTTTTACACCAGATATTGTTGAATTTTACTAATTAATATAACTCATCTCATATTCATAAGAGCTGTATATAGTAAAGACCACTATGATATCCTTTTTTTAATGATTAGGAAATTGAGGATAGTGTTGAAAAAGAAAAATTCCAACCTCCCATTGCACTCTATGTTGGAATCAAAAGTTATTCTTAAATGGTGGTCTATATTTTTATTTAAAATTTTGGCTATTTTTCTTCTTTATATTGAACATTCATTTCCTTCCGTTTACATTTGATTCTCCATAAGAGAAATGAAATTAAAATAAGAATATAGTTCAAGGGCTGGAGAGATGGCTCAGCGGTTAAGGCACTTGCCTCCAGTGCCTACGGCCCCCGGTTCAATTCTCCAGGTCCCACATAAGCAGACCCACAAGTTGGTGGCCTTGGTGCTCTCTCTCTCTCTCTCTCTCTCTCTCTCTCTCTCTCTCTCTCTGCTTGAAAATGAATAAATAAAATATTTAAAAAAAAAAAAAAAGAATATAGTTCAAGATATGGGGCTTTGGCGACTTTTTCTAACCAAGTTACATGCAAATGCAAACCTAACGTTATAATGTTCTTTACTTTTGCTGTTTGTATGATTTCAATATGATTTTCATCCTATATGGACATAACTTATGCAATTTAAGTAAAGGCAAAATACTCTCAATAGAATGGGTTTATTACATCCTTTCACAACCTTGTTCTTTAGGAAGTTGGGTTTTATAAAAGTTTTTAAATATTTACAATATATTAGAAGGTCTTGGAAAACTGTGTTAAAATATATGAAATATTGAGTGATCAACTTATACCAGTACTTGCCGCCTCCATGTTTATTGTCACACAAACACCATCTAGTGTAACAGAGAAGGAAAAAACATTGTTTCATTATATCAGTGAATGGAATCGAAACAGGAAGAAGTTATACCTGAGTAGTGCTAATAGGCTCCAGAGAGAAACAGTGCAGAAAAGGACAGTACATAATAGTACTAGACTACATTTCATGCAATAAATAAATTTATTTAAAAAAAAAGAAATTTACACAGATGCGCCATCAAACACTACAGTAGAAGCACAGATAGGGGTACTATCAAGTAGCAGAATGCCCTAGTACTCATTTATAAAAGTGTGCATAATCCTACTAGACATCTGAAGCCCTAAAAAGAAGCACATGCTATATGTGTGTGTGTATATGTGTGTGTGCTTCTATTAAAACACATAGTGTAATATATTTGAGTGGGTGAAGTGCTATTTGTGGTTAGTATTTTCCTAAAAATATTGTAAATGCACACATAAAGGAAATTCCTTTGAATAACAATATATCTGCACAATATTGCAATGTGCAGTACAGCTAGGCTGTGTTGCTTTTCAAAGTTGGATCCATATAGGTTATCTTCAATAGTTGGACCATTCATTTGATTTAAAAAAATGGTTACACTAAAGTAAATGCTTATTGTCGTAAGTTTCTTTTGGGGGCAATCAGAAACTGATTTTATTCAGTTCATACTAATGTTAGATGTGCAGCAGTGTATTTTAACTGATGCTAGAAATATAAGTACCTAAACTTAATAATCATTGTTAAATGCACCCAGGCATTTCTCTCAAATGATATTAGTGGAGAATTTTATATTGTTTTGCTTTATGTTTATCTTTTAAAGATGCATTTTTGAAAATGACTCTATAGCCCTGAGCAGTGCATAGAACAAAGATTCACTAAATTCTCAGAATCATGCCTGATCATCTTTCCTGCTAAGATTCTCGGTGCTTCCTTTTCACTTGATTCTTTTTTTCTTTGTTGCTGTTAATGACATAAGTCAGCACTCCCCCCATTCCTCTGCAACACACACACACACACACACACACACACACACACACACACACACACACACACACAACTACAAGAACTTTAAGAATTAAAGTTAGAAGGTGGGTTGAAGATGGATTAAACAGGCATGGTGGGTATTGCTTTATTTTACCGTCAAACTCTCAACCATCTCTGCTTAAAGCATAGAGTATATGCAGTCTCGTTCCCTTTAACTTTATTGGTTTCCCTTTTGGTCAGGCACTAATAATACCGGTCCATTGAGTGATGTGAATATATTCTCTGTTGCATTGTTGAAAATGCTAAATAATTTAAAATGCACAGCATTCTCTAATACTTGTTGGGGGAGGTAAAATCTTACCTATTTTGAGGGCCTGGGGATTGGGGGGATCTTCGCTTTTTTTTTTTTTGTTTCTATTGAATGCATTTGTCTGTACCACTGCAAAGGGCATTCCTATAGGACTTTAAAGGCAAAGTAGAAAAATGACATAAAAGCCTTGCTTGGATTTGATTGATGCACTCTCATATTTGAAGTTCACTCAGAGCTTTGTGCTGGAAGGCCTGGGTCACTCTATCCAGCGCTCTAATGAGACTGTGTTGTGAACACTTCCAGCTTTGTAGGCCTTGCTTTAATCAGAGATTGGAAAACACTCCTGACGGACAGGCTCCAGAATCAGATCTAAACAGAAAATAACATGCTCGATTTGGCCTCTGAAGGTGGGTTGAGCAAATCTTTGTGATGTATTGGAGCATTTGCTGAGTGCAAGTGCACGTGGGGTGGTTCCTATTTCTGTCGGCAAATACAAATTTTTCACTCAGCAGGCATAATCAGAGCTAACTCGAGAGGAGAAATAACAAAAACTCAACAGCCCTTAGCAACTCAGCATGGCATAGAGGGATTTAAGACTTTAGCATTTTATCTCCATCAGTATGAAAATGTATGAGGGAGTCTGAAGTTTGAAAGTGCAAATAAACACAGTTAACACATTGCAAGCCACTGCTTTTACTGGGTCATTGCTGAGAACATTCATTTCTTTCCTGATGAATTTTCTGAGTTTATGAAACTTGTTTCTTAACATGAACCATTTAACCAAGGGAGCTCATTTAGATAAGCAAAACATCGTTTTATCAGAAAGACAGCACCTCCCAATGTGTTTTTTGGGAACAATTTTAATGTTTGCAATTTTGTGAAGAACAAAAAAATAACTTGTTCATATACTTTATGAGACATACTGGTCATATGTCACCATTCAAAGGACTATGTCAGCGTCTTGTTCAGATCTTACTTTTGGAACTTCTTTGTGTATTTTTTGGAATAATAAAATCATTAAACAAAAAACAATAGGGATGACTAACCTAACATCTTTAGAAGTCTTATAAAGCATGTACATTCTGTCCTTTGTTGATACAACTTACATTTTATTATTATTTATGATTTTATCTTTATTAGCATCAATTCTTAGAGTCATGATATCATTAATTAATATTAAGTCTTTATGTTCCCTTATTGTCATGTTGGAAATATGAGATCCTTTTTAGAGTACTAAATGCCATTACTGTCCAAACATCTATTATGCTAAAGTTTATCCTAAACAACAGAGCAAGCTTGAATAAACAGAATGTTTCAGAATGAAGCAATGTTATTTTAATAAGGGCAAGAGGAATAGAAAATGTAACATACACAGAAATCAGTGGAATATGATTTCTCACCAATGACACAAGTTGAAGTAAAGTAGAAGTTGTCTCAGTAATTGTTGGAATTCTCTCACAAAACACATTTGATTTAACCTGTTTTGCATGGCCAATAGACTCTAGTCATTTCTTTCTACAAGCACTGTAATTATTTTGTTCTTATAATTTATTTAATTTTAGTAATCAAAATTTTAGATATAAAATTTTTTAGGGACAAAAGAAAGTAATAACTAAACTAAAGGAACAGGGATAATCCAACAGACACTAATTTTCCTGTGAATTCAGAATACTGAAAATGTTCTTTTAATCAGCAGTATTAGTCATTCAAGTCAAGAAGAAGAAAGAAGGGAAATCCTGCTCTTTGCACTCTTCCCTATTCTCTAGCCCCACATTCAGTCTACTTTTCCTCTAAACCAACCTGAATGTTTATTATAAAACAAAAAAGAGGAAACATCCTGAAAGATGAGAAGATCAGAGAACTCTGTTTTCCAACTAAGGACATACTGCTGTCCAAATGATGAAGTCTTGGGTCAAATGTTTTAAGCAAACTTCTACTTTTACCTCTGCTTGAATAGTTACCTTTTCCCTGCCTTAGCTGTTCAGAATGCAGATGAATTATTTCAGACAAGCTAAACAGCCCCTCTCTACTTCTATTTCACTGTTTTTGTTCTTGAGCAATGCTTAATAATAATAGAGCCTGAAGGAATGAGTCATAGAAGGCAGCTAATTCCACAATATTTATACTTTTATGTAATAAAACTTGCATGAATTTGCAAGAAGCTGTATATATTTTGTGATTGCGTATTGACTGAATCAACAGAAATTAATTTAAAAATCATTTATATATGTTATAATTATGTACAATTATGAAATTTTATAAACATGCTTGTAAATGTTTAAAATCTTTGTAAGGTACTCTTCTGGCTCAATACTGCCATTACTTCCCAATTGCAAAAGAAAAGTTTATTGAGTTTATTCTCTGGAATTCATAGTTTATTTAGTGATTATAATTTTGAGTAAGTTTTGTCTATTGTTAAATTTAATGTAATTTTGTCAATCATTACATTTTCTAAAATTTGAAAAATATTAGAAAAACATTAAAGTTTAAGGAATCCTGCACTCAGTAATATGAAAACAAACAAATAAATAAATAAATAAAATGGTTTTCATGTCAAAATACCCTGGGTGGCCAGGAATTCAGATCATTAGTAGAACATTCATCAAGCACAGAGAATCCATCCTGGAATTATTCTGAGTATTGTACATAAGAAAGAAAAGATGGATGGAGGGAGAGAGATATGCTGGAATGATGTTTATGATTATTAAAGAAAATTAGACGGATAGCATTCTGCTTACGCCATGTTGTGGCTTCTCTTCTCTCAGTATGGGTAAGTAGTGAATAGCAACTACATCTAAGAGTAACTTCAGTCTATTTTGTCTTCTGAATAGCTGTCAGATGGGACTGCATCTCCAAAACCACCACCTTAGGGTTAGTTTAGACTCTAATGCCATGTCTTCTACATCAAGTACTGGCCTCAAGTTTTGTTTTTTTTTTTTTCAAGTTATTCCCTAGTTGGTTGTGAGATTAATATTTCAAACATTCAAGCCCAGTTTGTTCATTCCCTTGCTTTAAAAATCATTTGAGAGCTCTCTTCTACACCCCAAGAACCCAGCTATCATCTTTGACGTAGGGCTCTCAGCAAACCATGACTTTCATTCCAACTTTTTTCTCCCATTGTATCCTTTCACTTATTTGTTAAAAAATATTTTTTATTCATTAGCAGGGAGATAGAGAGAAACACAGAGAGAGAGAGAGAGAGAGGGAGAGAGAGAGAAGAGAAAAAGAAAGAGGAGAGAAAGAAGAGATAGAGAGCGAGCAAGCGAGCGAGTGAGCAAGAGAGAGAGAGAGAGAGAGAGAGAGAGAGAGATGAGAAGAGGCATGCCAGGGACTTCAGCTACTGGAAACCATTACCAGATACATGTTCCATTTTATGTATCTGGCATTATGTGGGTACAGGGGAATCAACCCAGGTCATTAGGCTTTGCAGACAAGCATCTTAACCACTGGGCCATCTCTCGAGTCCATTTCTTTTTCTTTAAACATTATTTCTAAACCTCCTCTTTCCTCCTACATTATTTTTTTCTTTCAAATATATTCAGACTTGATTTTCCCATTTCTTCTCAATGCCTTCCAAGATTAATGAGTCTGGGAAAGGAATCCCTTCAGTGTGCAATATTAACCTAATTTCATCATGTTTGTCTTTTTGTTTAATCTGGATTCTCATATTTTATAAGTATCATAGAGTAATTCACTTTTCTTGCATTGATTATCCTAATAAACCAAATTAAAATATAGTACATGAAACATAGCTGATGCTCAAGTTCATTTATTGATTGAATTAATTACTCAAGTATTAATTGAAGTTGGCCTGGTGCTATATAGATCCTGGGTTCAACCTCCAACATTGCTAAAAGAAAAAAAAAAGAATTATTAATACCTGAGATAAAAATTTACTCTTTAAAACATGCACATTTATGTCTTGTCAATAGGGTTTTCAAACAATTAATTTTATGTAGCAATTTGGCTTCATATAAATGATATATCTTCAAATAAATTGATCATTTGATTTGAAATCATCAATAGTCAAATTTTATTATTTTATACCTTTAAAAAGATGTTTGCTCTTTTCCTCTCTCAACCTTTTAAATCTCAATATTCTAAAGTAAAAATGTCATCACCAGACAAGAAAAAAATCCATTTTCATGGAATGTTGGAGATGATACTCCTAAGCAATCTGATAGAATATATGTTAACAAGGATTCCTTTCCATATTTGCAGTTATTAACAAAGACATTTATCTTCATTCCCTCTAAACAGAAAAAAAACAAAACCTTTTTTGAAAGTTTATTACTTCTCTCAGCCAAGTGAATCCAATGTTCTGGTAATTTTCTAGTAAATTATTTCTAATATCTTGCATCATACTTTAAATTCACATCCATATTTAGAGCTCTGAAATTTATTTATGTATCTGAAATAATGTTTAGACATTTCACTGATGATATGATTATATTTTTTATCTCTATAATCTTTGTATGATAAAATTTATGAGGAACATACTTAATATAATAAATGAGATTTATAGAGTGAATATGAGTATTTAAGATATCTCCCTTTCTATTCTTAATATTTTTCAATTTCCTCAAATGAAATAGAATAGGAAGAAATGAAAAAGAGTAGGAATTTTATGGAGTATAATGTGACAACTAGAAAAAATACCTAAATTCAGAAAAAAATACTTTTAAAAATTAAGAAAAGCTCTAATTACTCTTTGAAAGAATGAAGACACTATAAAATAAATGATAAAAATATTGAAAGATACATTTCATAAAAATAATTTCACATGTTGAACAGACTGAAGATCTCAGGGCAAAGCTGAGTTAAACCAGACATTGTTTCTAAGCACATTATGTCATTCACAAGCTCAGGACTTACTCTTTTTGCCTTCCCCAGTGTCACCTTATTGGAGAAATGAATCAAAATAGTCTATTAAAATTTAATGACTATATGAAGATGTCTTAGAAACCATTTCTTATATAAAACATTTTTGTTTTATAATGTTCTATAATGAGAAGACAAGTGATTTACTAGACTAGCTGGGGGAGAAAATGGCTGCAGTCCTGAAAAGAGAGGTGAAAGTTACATCCTGTCCACCAGCCCATGTTCCCCTCTGAGCTCCCCTCAAGGCTGCCCTCTGAGCTCTAGGTGTCTCACTGCTTCCTCACTCACAAAATGTGTGCTGAGACTTCCTAGGACTCATATCATTGGCCTCAAAGTAGATGTTACCAAGAGGCCCAACAGAATAGTTGGCTTCTTCTGCAAATGACTTCTAGAATTGAAGATTTAATATATTTAATGCAACCTTCCTTCACTTATGTCTGCTTGTGTAAATAAAAAAAAAATGTTTAAGGGTTAATGCTCAAGTTTGTGGGAGATCACATAGTATTCACTAGAATGCAGTTGAAAACTCCACAGGGAGCAGATGAAATTTAAAAGTTTAGTCACCATGATTCTAGGAAATCCCCTGGAATACAAAGATAACCCCGCATTTTTATTTATTGCTAGTGAATACCCTTTATTCTGTGTATAAGAGAAATTTTATGATAATTCAAACTTGATTAGTTACCACACAAACTACACAGTTTGTCAAAAACAAGCACCTTGTTTTCACTTCCCTTTCAGTTTTCAATATTGAATAATTCTAAAAATGCTTTTTCAAAGTCTTTTTGCGGATTTAAAAAAAAAAAAAACATGGGACAACACTTTCCTAATATTTATATAAGGAACATGGTTCAAAATTGTTTCAAACTACTAACTTTAAACAAAAATTTGGGGATCTTTTCAAAAAAACAGATTTATCATGATTGAACCATAATTTAAAAAAAAAGCTTTTTAGTAAATAATACAAACAACACCAAAAACTGTTGATATGGATTAATGAGAGAATTTACTACAAAGAGGACTTGATATTAGTTGGTAAAGAAGTAGTAATCTAATGTCAGAGAAAGATGGTTTTGTTTCTGAATACTCTTGTAATTTTTCCCTACATTTTTTCTCTACCTTTAGGAAAAATACAGTTCTTTCAAATCAATGTATTTCACCTCTTATAAGTTTCAATCATAATAAATGAAATATAGGCTTAGATTTTTTTCCTATTAAAATTGTACTAAATATTTTTTATTTAAAATTCTCCATGGAAATCTTTAGTAAAGGTGAAAGATTTATATGTTCTAAAGCGAAATTAGAGTATCTGATTATGTATTCTACTGGCTTTTAATATAATTTAAGTTTGCTCATTTTTTTTTCTTTTGGTTTATCAATGCAGGGTTTTTCTCTAGCCCAGGCTGATCTGGAATTCACTATGCAGTCTCAGGGTGACCTCAAACTTATAGTCATCTTCCTACCTCTGCCTCTTGAGTGCTGGGACTAAAGGTGTGCACCACTTGGCTCAATTTTTAACAAACTGTGGAAAATAGTTTCAATATTATGTTGGCGGTATGCAATAGATGGTAGGTAAAAAGCCAGATTTATAATCTTTAAACTTAAGAGGAGAGAAACTGAACTCAGTAATTTTCTTTCCAAGGAAAAGGAAGCCAGGTTCTTAAATCAAAGGAGAAAATGCCAAGGTCCAACTGCCTGTAGAAAAAAAAAAAAAAAGAAATTTTAAATGTCATGTCTTTATGACCCTAATAATCAGGATGCCAATGTCTCCCTTTATTTGATCGACTGAATTTGTCAAAATTCATTTTACGATAAAACAACCCATCATCACTTAGACATTTAAATGACAGCAAGAGACGAAAAACAATGCAAACCAAAGACCCCTATGTAATTTTGTTCCTTGTGTTCAAACTGCCCCTGGAGAGGATTTTAAATATTCCATATCAGTCCAGGAATACCAGCTAAATGTCTGAAATTCACTATGATTTTTTTCCCTCTTTTGAAGAAGGACAATAGCTTGCTACCTCCTGTTACTGACCTCTCGCCTGGCCAAGTCTCAGCTTGCCTGATCTTGGTCAGTCCTGCAGCCTCTGGCAGAAGAGAAACTTCCCCTGAACGGGGAAGCTCCCCCTCTAGTGTTCACTGCTCAACACGATATTCCTCAGGCAAGCAAGTTCGACAGAAAAGGCTTTGGTTTGGGTTTCCCAGAGAAGTACAAAACTTGGAGCATCCTTTCTAGGTATTTAGAGGCTCTAAGAGAAATGATAGGAAAAAGTCAGCATTTTACAGTCTGCTTTTTTGAAAACTTCTCAGCTCTGGCTGGCCAAATGCACAGAGTCTATAGTGTGAGCTTGGAAAACATTAGGACATCCTGTCAAAACACAACTTTTCCTTGAGAAGTCTGATGCCTGCCTAGGATTAAATGATTTTTTTCACTGGAAATTGGTACATAGGAGATCTTTATGCCTCAATTACAAATAAAGGAATAGAATAAAATAGGAAGTGCCGGGGAGCCCAGTATTTAGATTTTTTTTTCTCTAGATGTCTGTGAGATCGGCATAAGAATTAAATCCTTTCCATATTCTGATAGAAGAGCCTGGATAAAAACACTATAAGATCTGTCACAGAATAACAACACCAAAGAAAACAGTGATAAGTACAGTAGACATTGGGTATTTTTGACACATGTTGACTGAAGGTTACAAGCTCAGCAATTTCACTATATTCAGTGCTAAATTTTTAGTGGGAAAGTAATTCAGTATTTATCATGCAATGGAAAAAAGAGAAATGAAAAAAAGAAAGAGCAATAGAAGGAAATATTCAAACAGACAAAAGTCTGGACCTGAGAGGTTAATTCATCTGCACAGAAGGTCAAACTGAAATCTGAAAGTTTGCTTTCTTTCGTTGTGTTTACACACTGTATGCCATATTATTTAAAAAAAAAACATATATAACAGACTCCTCAGAGAAGGCCAAGAATCTAATTCAATAATTGTTTCAAAATATTATATACATCCTGGTAAAGTCTGTATTATTCATTTACAATTCAAATTAGAAATAATATAACCACATTCAATTAGCATTAACCTTAATCCTGTCAATTTAAGGTAAAAAAAAAAAATGATAAGGCAATGGTTGCCTAAATACTACTGACTGAACACAAAGGTGATATTTGTTCTTGGGTTCTAAGGTAACATATACTTCTTCATGACACCATTAAGATCAATAAGTGCGAAAAGTACGGAGGGCTACCTAATCACACAGGAGAATGTTCTTTGAAAATACAGTTTTCATACAGGCTGATAACTAGTCCTACCGCTGTTGTAATCATTATTACTTGGCATGTGTGAGCTGCCTTTACATTATATAAACCTACATCAGATTGTCAGATGCTAATTACATTATATTCGGGGTATGTCTTGAATTATTCTGCTTTGATTTAATAAAGAACCCTATTTTTAAAATGAATTAAACCATTCCTCACAAATTATTATTTTTCTATTGCTTTCCTTTTGACTAGATCTTCATAATAAGAGATTACTCAATATAGCAGAAGCATAATAATGTCTTCAAGTTTCACAATGTTAAAATGTTTTCATGTTTTCAATTTTCTTGGTCTGTGTTATACTTATTATATCCCCAATTAATGTTCACTTTTAAATTCCACTTAAGTGCCTTTATTAAAAGTGCATTACTGATGTATTTATAGAACAGGGTAGCTATTGCCCAAATTTGGAGACACCTTTGAAAGTTTAAAGGTCTGATGTGGTCTGGGGGCCGTTCAGAGTTGAGCTGCTGAGATGACAGGGACACAACAAGGCCTGGACACCAGGGATTTTAAAAAAAAATATTTTACTTATTCATTTTCAAGAAGAGAGAGAGAGAGAGAGAGAGAGAGAGAGAGAGAGAGAGAGAGAGAGGGAGGGAGGGAGAGGGAGAGAGGGAGAGATAGAGAGAATAAACCAGGGCTACCACATTGTGGATCTGGCCCATGTGGGTCCTGGGGAATTAAACCTGGGGCCTTAGGCACTGGAGGCAAGTGCCTTAACCGCTGAGCCATCTCTCCATCCAGACACCGGGGATTTTTATGCAGGGCAACAACTCTTCTCTGACCTGGACTGAGATCACACAGCCTTGTCTCTACAGTCATCTGACAGGAGTATGCTTCAAAGACATATCACATGCTAAGATGAACCTGGAGTCAGAGAGTGAACTGGAGGTTGGCATACATATTATTCATCTATGTTTTTGGCTGTCCATGAGTGTCCATAAGCATGTGGGCACGTGTGTGTGAGCATATGCTTTCACATCATTCTCTGTTTTATTTACTGAGGCATGGTCCCTCACCTACAACTAGAGCTCACTGATTTTCTAGTCTGGCCACGAAACTGGTCAATCTGTTTAACAGGTGAGTCACCACCATCACTAAGCTCTTAGATTGTGTCATGGTTGTCAACATGATCTTTTAAATTATCCTGGGTGGATCTCTGAGGAGGTTTACAAGAAGGCAGCCTTTAAGTAGGGGGCAGGATGTAAAGAAGAAGCTCAGAGAAGCTAGAAGTGAACATCCTTTCCTGTGTGGGAAGTGCAGGAAGGAAATTCCTGAGACTCAGGAAGCCAATGAGTCTAGGATACAAAACCCTTCCCTAAGGCTATATAAAGGTGGAAAAATCTACTCTCCCTACTTTCTTCTCACCTGTTGCTGCTGTATGGTGTTGGTGATGGGTTTCTCTCTCTGCTTGGGCCTGGGAAAGGAAGCCATCCTGTTTTTCAGTTACGGGATTTCAGTTACTAGATCTGTAGCTTCAATAAATCCTTTCTTTCCATAAACTGTGCCTAATTTGGAGATTCAGCCCAGCAGTGTGTGGCTGTCTATGACAGAAGGGTCCTGAGGAATCTGAACTATAGTCTTCCTGCTTGTGTGGCAAGCTTTTATCCACTCAGCTTTCTCCACAGCCCCTATATTATTATTACTTTTAAATGGTGTTTAAACCATTGGTTCTAAAAAAGTACAAACCCTTGCCAAATTCTAAAATAAAGAGAATCCTATTCATATTATTGAAATCGAATTTTATAAAATTTGTTCAGCTCAAGTTTCTAGTCATAAAATTTCAACTCAAGCAGGGCATGGTGGATCATGCTTATCATCCCATCTTTTGGGAGGCTGAGACAGTAGAATTGCCACAAGTTCAAGATGAACCTGTTCCTCAAAATGAAACTCTCTTTTTCAAAAAACAAAATTATTTTTTTCTACTCAACTTTTTGTATAAAGAATGTCTTCAGATGTCTCTGTGCTGAAATGAGGAGTATGGAGGATATATGCCCAGTAAAGGGATAGCTGGGTCAAAAAAAATGTCTTCAGCCATATCAGCTTGACTAAGTATAATTGTGAATGATCACATGACATTGCAAAGGACAGACGAAAGGACTACTGCCAATCATAATGGTTATAGCAATAAACAGAGGGAAAGATAAAGTCAACAAAAATAAAAGCTAAAATAAACTTAACTCCAAGGGACCTTTGCAATTTTCCATGATTTGTAATAGGATTATAACATATTAGAACCATAAGGGACCAAGAAGATGATGTCATCTTCTGTTCTCATTTGTCAGGTCTCTGGCACAGGAGAACTTAGAAAATTGAATTATTTACTCAAGGTCATGAGCTACAAAAGAAAATGAGGTATTGAACCTTCACCTTTCATTTCAGCTACACTACTATTTGAACCAGAGAGCTTCACTCATGATCTGAAAGTAACTAAGGGTATTTCTAATAGAAATAGGAAAAAAAAAGTCTTTTCAGAGAATTTAGGATAGAGGTGAATTATTCACTGAGCTAGTAAAGCACTGAATGTGGCAGGAATAGTATTGCCAGAATCCACGAGACTGAGGCCGAGAGATCAATAGAGCTAGACCAACTGGAGCAACACAGTGAGTTTCAGCACAGACTAGGAGAATAAGGAGAACGTGATCAAAATACCATTCTATACATGCCTAAAACTGTGAATAAATAAAATTTCAAACAAAAAGCTAAAAAGGGCTGGAGAGATAGCTCAGCAGTTAAGGCACTTGCCTCCAGTGCCTAAGGCTCCTGGTTCAATTCCCCAGGACCCACATAAGCTAGACCCACAAGGTGGTGGCCCTGGTGTTCTCTCTCTCTCTCTCTCTCTCTCTCTCTCTCTCTCTCTCTCTCTCTCTCTCTTTCTCTTTCTCTGTATCTCTGCTTGAAAATGAATAAATAAAATATTTTAAAAAATTTTTAAAAAGCTAAAAAGTAGATACTACATATATATATTCAGAGACGCTATTAAAAGTCTGACAAGAGACAGAAAATATATATACACCATCATAAGATTTTCAGATTTTACTTTCACTAAAATAATACTAAGAAAGGTTTAATTATTTTTATTGAAATTGAAAATCAAAGATTGAAATGATGATTGTATATAGGTGATATACTTATTAAAAGAGATATCAAGATAACTGCCCTCTGGTCAGGCCTCCCTAATAAGCCCATAGTTGGAGGACCTAGAAAATTCCTAAACCAAGTTATTACTAATGGTGAAAAGTTTGGTCAAGCGTGGTTCTTTGGTTCTATGAGTTTGCTTGCTTTTGATATGGGGACGTTTTGTAGGAACTTGCATATGCTAGGCAAGCATTTAGCCGTTGTGCTACTTTCACCAGAGGCTGGTTTGTTTTCCGACAAAACTATGCATTCATTGATTTGGATAATCAACAGCAATCCCAGTGATGCTGAGATGGGAATAAACTGTTTAACAACCTTTTAACTAGGACAATGAAGCAGCAGTGCTATTTTCTCTATTAGCTCTATCACCCCATTGGGCAGGATACATTGTGAGACTGCTTATAACTCTCCAAAATTGCTCCAATGATGTAGAATCTCTGGAGTGATAGCCCTTGTAGATGATGTTTTGGGATGTTGTAAGATTGGAAGGACAATGAATAGAATTAGTATCCTTATAGGATAAGGCTATTGAACTAAGGAGCTAGCTATGCCAACAAGTTGCCTGCAACTGGAAATATGGCCTTCCATAAGCTAGAAGTGCTGGTCTCCTGAGTTCAGACTTTCAGTCTTCAGAACTGTCAGGAATAACATGTTTAAACAAACCAGCGTGTGGTGACTTGTTATAGAAGACTGAGCTGAGATTATCTTCTTAAAACTTTTTTCAAATCCACAATGAAATTAATAAATTCATACTCCAACCAGAAAAAAAAATAGAAAAACTAACTATAGCAGTTACCTTATCATTATTGGGACAACACATCAAACTGAAAGCAGCTCATGGAAGGTAAGGTTTTGTTTTAGACTTAAAACTTTCAAGAGAAGGTTTCATCCTGGTGGGGAAAACATGTCATGAGCAGACAGCAGATTCATCACATCTTGTCACTTCTATAGGGAGGAAGCTGCTTGGGATTAAGTATGAGATTTAATCACAAACACAGAGGCTATGGGGGAATTTTACATTTCAAATCACCACAATAATAAATCTTAATAGTTTTAGAAATCTTGAAATGTAAAGCCAGGATTTATCCCTTGTTTTATAACATGTGAAAATCTTTTTTCCTGTTTTCAGCAAATGTATCTTGTTATGTTCCCAGGTATACATTTGTGATTTTAGTAATGGGAATATTGTATATATGCATAGAAAAATATAGTGTATATATATATATATATATATATTTACATAGCTATATCTTTTTAAGATTATGAATTTTGTCTAGAATTTTTTAAGGAGTTGTATATTTCCATATAAATTTTATATAACCTCCCACATAATGTCATTAACAAGGAATTTATATCCAACCAATGTGAAGGAGACAAAGAAGAAAGGAGAAATAAATGGGAACAGACAGTGATCATTTTTTTTCAAATATTTTTTAGTGTCCAAGATGTGTTTGCCCATATTTGCAGAATTAGTAATGGATCAATGTAAAAAAACACTTAAAGGTTCTGATTCCAGATATTATAAATACAAGTGGAAAACAATTACAGAGCATTAGAAACCAGGATCATTTATAAAAATAGAACTAGAAAAATTGGCCCTATGGAGATGTTTATTAGCCAGATCTGTGACACAAGAGAAGTCCTAGAAAAAAAGTGAAAGAATAACAGTGACTTTCTCTTGATGAAGATATTTGTGTTGCTGTTAAAAGCAGTTTTAAAAGGAAAATCTGAATTTAAGTGAAAGAAAATGATATAAATGACCCATTACCTGTGAGGTACAGTGGTTTATTGTTCTCATCTTGTTCCTGCAATACAAGAACTAGATTATAAACAAGAGTATTATTTACATTTCAAACCAACCCCATGAATTCCATGCTGTTTTCTAATATGAAAACAAAGAACACAGACCTTAAAAATGAGTCAATTATAGGAACATTCTAGTGAAAAGAGGTGGGTGACAGCTCAGTGAATTATTGGTCATGGAAGCTCTTCAGGCCCTGAAAGAAATACTGGTTATTGGTAATGTTTTTGATTCCACAAGAGCTAGATGATTATACTTTATTACTGAAGAAACCCCATGTTTCATTTGTAGGACACAAGAAATCACGCCTCCTCTCTGCTGGCTACCTGTAATAATACTGGAAATTGCCGTGAAGCCTATTGAGAGAGAAAGTCAATCAATGATCTTAACCAGCAAAGTGTCTTACGAACTCCACAACTGAACAGCCATAGAAGTTATACCCACTGGTGTAATAGTGATAAGACTGTTAAGGATGTCACCAACTATTCTCTGATTAGATTTTAGGCCTACTCCACAGGAAGGAATTAATTCAAGCCTGATAGTGAATACCTAGTCAAAAGGCTATGGATGAGAAGGACATAGGCAGGTGGCAGGGGACGTGATGGTTGGTGAATTGGAAATGTTGTGCCCATCCTATTGTCTCTAAATATTTATGTTTGTGTCCATAGATTAGTGTTGTGCTTGCCTTTGAGCAGAAATTCTTTTACTTTTTGAATGTGACTACTACAGAGTCTCAAAATTATCAAAATACTAGGAATAAGTGATGGTGGAGTGGTCAGTGCCAAATGAGATATCTCTATCATGCCTTCCAAGGCTGTTGAACACTGAAGAAGAGAGGCTATAAAGAATGCAAACAGCCAAAGGGTGTGGAGGAATCCTATGGAAAACTGTCTTCCAGACATGAAGTAGCCATTGAATTCATGACCTTACAGCTACACTTGTTACCTGCCAAAGAAATTCTAAATATAAGGTCCACTAATATTGCACTGATTCCATCAAGGAGTTGAAGAAGCCTGGAGATAAGACATCAAAGTAGCAGAAGGACTGGTTTGAAAGAAGGGCTTAAGTGGAAGGGAGAAGAGAAGGGAGACATGAGAAAGTGATGAGAGGTTTAGGATCAAAAAGAGAGACATATTAAAAATAAATTAAATCTCTCCCAATGAATGTTGGTGAAGGCTATTAATCTACATTATAAAAGAGATACCTATGTATGTTTGTTAGAATTTGATCATTCGGATCATACAATATAAATTGTATTTAAGAACTCAATTCATGGATGGTTTCCATTTATACTTCTATGATTCTTCTGCATTCTTTTGCTCCAATCTCTGTCTCAAGCCCAATTCTATCCCATATTTAGATATTAACCCTTCCCTCACTCTTCTTCAACTGTGTATTTTCTTATATTTTTATGGCCAGAAAAACACTCAATAAACAGTGGCTGGTACATGGAAGTCACAAAACAGAATTTTTTTTCATGAATGAAATCATTGGTATAAAGATTAGAGTGAAATAAAAAATATGGTTATGATAGCTTTTGTTGTATAGATAATAAACATATTGTAGGATGAAATGACATATTCACAGTGTGAGCCACTTGTGGGAATTAGAACAAGTAATTCCAATTCAAATTATACTTATGCAGATCTGCTTTGCTCTAGAATTTCAAAATTATCTCTTTTTTAGAAAACTTTTTATAGGCTTTATGATGTTACCTCTTGGAACTTTAGTCCATAGTATTGTCTGTGTTTTGTTCTTCAAGTCATGTTATTTATTTAGTTCTAAGGAATGCCAGAGAGAACATTAGTGATGAAAATTTCTTTCCTGTGTGAAGTTTACATATCAGGATGAGATGATAAAATAAATAAGTAAACAAACATAAATGTAATGAGGAAAAGAATAACAGAATATGGAGTTTGAGACCACCAGAATAGTTTGATATTATATTGGATGCATGTATTAAACATGGTGGCTGGTCACCATTGCTCAGTCTTTGCTCATGTAAGGTCATACAACAGTATGTGTATTTATTCTCCTTACCTTTTCCTAGAACTTCAAAACCAAGAACATCATGTTTGAAGTTTCACTGTTTCTTCTAGTGTGTTATAACACTCCCTATATTTTAACGCTGAGTCATCTGCTGTATATATCCAGATATATTCATACCAACTTGAGGTTTAGTGAAAATTTATAGTTTGCTAAAATTTGTGAAAGGGAAAATACATTAAAAATAATAAAAAAAAGAAAAACCAGTTATAGGAGGGAGGTCTACAGAATTTATTATGAAAACATATTTTTCTCTAAATTACACATGAAAAGGGCAGTATAAATGTGGTAGAGGGGAAAGGCTGATAAGCCACAGGAAGTGAGAATTAGGCATTGCATTTCCAATAAATTCCACAAACCATATAGTGGCCATATGGTCAGTAGGACTTAAGAATTAAAAGAAATAGATGTTATAAAGACACCAGCATTTGATGGAACAGAAAATACAAGGGCATTTGGATAAACACTTTAGCTTTACATATAAAAGCTATGGAGGGAACCACTTTGTTCAGCATGGCTTACTAGAGACAGGATGGGATAATGCCATCACAGTAAAGATTTTGGCATAGTCTTGGCACATAGTCTGTCAATCCCCTCTGCTCCCAAATTTATGATTCAGAGCAAGGTGAATATAAAACTTATTTGTGAAACATATTTTTCAGTAACTTTCTATCTATTACAATCTTTCAGTCAGTCTACTAATTCAGCTCCTACCAGCTCAGCCTCTGATTCTGCATCAATGTTTCTATTTCATATACCCTGGTTATACCACATGCCTGACTGTGGACATCTTACTGTGGGGGCCAGCTCTCACATACTGAAACCCCTGTAGTTCAGTAGAAAGTGTTCATATAATAATGCTATTACAAATGTTTTATGACTGTCTTTCTTAAAAGATAAATCACTGACTATATGGCATACTGAGCATATAGTATAAAAAGTCATAACACTTAAAAACATAAAATAAAGTAGAACATATGACACTTTGGCCAACTTTAGGAGAAAATTACTCTCTCAAACTTTTAAGGAATAAAATTTTTGCCAATATAATCTTAATTCCAAATAAAATCCAAATTATTGCATACAAAACATGTGCCAAGCCGTTTTTACTTGTACTCAGTTGATTCCCATAGCAACTCCCCAAGATAGATATTACCCTTGATGAGAAAAAAAAGTAAGTGAGCCTAAGGGAAATTAAATAAATTGCCCAGAGTGACACAGTTTATAAACAGAAGAGTTATGGTTGAGTGCAACCTTGGTTGACTGCCCAACCAATGCCCTTTGTAGTCCTCAATTCTCCCTTCTATTGAAAAAGATTGAGAAGTGCTATTCAGAAAACTGAGAGGATATGATATTATTAACTCAGAATTCATGCCAACTATGAAAAGAACATTGGATTTAATTTAACTTGTAAGGTCGACTTTAGGGAAAAATGTTTTAAAATATTCAGAGAAAAGTACCTTGATTCCATAGTCATTCATTTTTTAAGTAGCTGTGGTGTTCCAAAAGACTCAGAAGTGCTGGAGAGATGAGTCAGCAGTCAAGTTGATTGCCTGCAGTGCCTGATGACCCAGGTTCAATTCTCCAGTACCCTCATAAAGCCAGATGCACAAAGTGTGCATGCATCTGGAATTCATTTGCAACAGCTGGAGGCTCTGGTGCTCCCATTCTCTCTCTGTGTGTCTCTTCTAAATTCCTCTACTTATAAATAAATAAATAAATAAATAAATAAATAAATAAATAAATGCAAATAGAGTTTTTTGAAATTTTAAAAAAAGATTCAGAAACATGAAATTAAATTAAAAAAAGAAACAAACAAAAAAAAAAACACAAAAAACACCAGATGGCATTTTCTTAAACCAATGGCTTTATCATTCACCAGATAATGGTTTAATCTTGGGTTTATAACCTCTCTGTATTTCATTTTTCTAATTTGTACAATGATAAACATAATAATGTTTTCTTATATGTCAATTGAAGAGTTGCATAAAAGATATGTTTTGAGCAGTAGTGGACACACAGTATGTATTCAGAACAAGTAAGCCATTATAGAAAGAATGAAATAAGCACAAGCAGACAAATGGTCCCATCACAAAAGATACAGGTTCAGAGAAACAGGAGAGAGGAGCACAACATAGCACAGACAAAGGCCCAAAGAACCGCCAGAGCTTCACGTTCTCAGAGTGCGGAGAGATCCAATTTGGCTTTTCTGAGTGTTGCTGTCAGCTTTCTAGCTGCTGCGCAGAAAGAACCCAAACAAAAGTGGCTTGTGGAGGAATGAGTTTATTTGGCTTAAGGACTCGGCAGGAGACTCCATCCTGGCAGGGAAAATGATGGCATGAGCAGAGGGGTGGACATCACCTCTGCCACAGCACTGGAAACAGTGGCAGGAAGGTGTGCCAAATACTGGCAAGGGGAAGCTGGCTTATAACCCCCATTCTTCCTGTTGTTCCAATGCAGACTAGGGGGCCCAATCTCAATGGTTGTCATCTCTCAAACTATTGCAGGAGAACTGGCAGCAGTTTCGACCCAAAGATCTTTCTTTCCGTGCCATTTCCATCTGCTCACAACAGTCCATCTTTATGTAAAGCAACCCTACAAAGGTTCACAGGACACAGGCAGGCAGAACGCAACTAGCCTCTCACACAAACTGCTTCTGACAAAGTTATTTCTCCCCCTCATAAGCCAAACCTTACAGTCCACAGTTCTTCCATGAAGCTGTGCTCACAACACTGTGAGGCATCTCTTAGGCCGAGATTTCAAATCCTTCAACATTCCTTCTATAGATCACTTCCAGAAGACCAAAGCCATAAGATCAGGTTTCTAGCAGCAACAGACCCCACTCCTGGTACCAAAACTGTTATGGTCAGCTTTCTAGTTGCTGCACAGAAAGAACCCAAACAAAAGCGGCTTGTGGAGGAATTGGTTTATTTGTCTTAAGGACTGGAGGGGAGACTCCAACCTAGCAGGGAAAACGATGGCATGAGCAGAGGGGTGGACATCACCTCTGCCACAGCACTGGAAACAGTGGCAGGAAGGTGTGCCAAATACTGGCAAGGGAAAGCTATTGTATCACCCCCAAAAGTCCGCCCTGAAAACACAGACCTAGTGAGGTTGTAAAACCCAAACTGCCATCAGCTGAGGATCAATTACCCTGAACACATTCATTTGTTTGTGGGGGACACCTGGATCAAACCATGACACTGAGTGACATGAATGGGGTGTCTAACAGGTTGGCATAGAATATAAATATCAAGAATGGAAATGTTGCAGTCAGCTTTCTAGTTGCTGCGCAGAAAGAAGCCAAACAAAAGTGGCTTGTAGAGGAATGGGTTTATTTGGCTTATGGACTCGAGGGGAGACTCCATCCTGGCAGGGAAAACAATGGCATGAGCAGAGGGCTGGACATCACCTCTGCCACAGCACTGCAAACAGCGGCAGGAAGGTGTGCCAAACACTGGCAAGGGGAAGCTGGCTTATAACCCCATAAGCCTGCCCCCGACAACACAGCTTCATCGAGGTTGTAAAACCCAAACTGCCATCAGCTGAGGATCGATCTATCAGAACACATTCAGTTGTTTGTGGGGTCACCTGGATCAAACCATGACAGGAAATTTCAAAAAATTATTGGGAAAGCTGACTAAAATACATAAGCAGGGCAATGATTAAACCCTTTGATCCAAATATTTCAGTGCCTGAGACAGGAAGATCATAAATTCAAGACGGGCCTGGTGTATAAAACGAGGATAAGGTCAGCCTTGGAGACTGGAAGACTTTAATGAAATCTTGTGTCAAAATTAAAAGAAGCAAAAAAAAAAAAAAAGGAATAAAATAAACGGAAAAAAAGAAAA
This sequence comes from Zapus hudsonius, assembly GCA_004024765.1. Lineage (NCBI taxonomy): Eukaryota > Metazoa > Chordata > Mammalia > Rodentia > Dipodidae > Zapus > Zapus hudsonius. The sequence goes on from PVHP010012584.1 coordinate 30,277, forward strand.
GCCATTTGGGGATCTATCTCAGTGCATGAAACCTTGGGTTCAAATTCTAGTACTGAAATAAATAATAAATAAATAATTTACTGAAATTATTAAATAATAAATAAATATAAAATCCTAAAATTAGGATCCAAATTCAAAATAATATGTAAAAGTCAGCATTAATTAAGGAAGAAATCTATTAAGTATTTTAGGTTATTTTATTTCTGGACATTCCCATATAACTTAACATTATATTTTCTATTTATTTTCTGTGTGGAACTCTCTTCCTTTCTAGATGATATGTTTCTATACAGTGGAAGCTCATTTGTTTTCTTCTATAAATACTGCCCATCATATACTTAGCAGAGTGAAAAGCAAAATCCATGTAATCCATAGATGTTTTTCAATAATTACATTATTTTTCACCAAAAATGTGCTTCATTTTATATTTGTGGGACATGTTACTCTCTATAAGCTAATGAGTCTTCATTTCCAAGACTGTGAGAATTCATGACATAATGTACATAATGGTCCTGGTCTTGTTCCTGACATATGGTAGCTTTTTAAAATGCTAATTTTACCCTACCGTCCAGTAGTGCTATGTAGAGAATAAATCACATATTTTATAGGTGTTTTGTGGTATGGATTGAGATGGGAATGCTCTTCCAATACCATCCTTCAATAGATGATATAATGTATTATATGCTGTGCCGTCTCCTTCCACAAACTTCTGAATTCTATGAAAGTTTGCTTATATATACCATTATATCTCTTATGAAAAATTTAATTTAATCATATTAATAAGTAATTATTAATGTTTTCTTATATCGAGATATTACTATTCTCAACGACCCTATGATTTAGCTGGTTGGATTTATATTTAGTAGTCATAATCCAAGGAATATGTTAAAAACCTTGATATCGAACTCATAAAGACATCAATTTTAATACTAATAATTGTATGTTTAAAGTTCCTTGTGATTGAAAAAGCCATGCAGAGCAATAGAACAAGTCACAAAAGGTTATTTTGCTGCATTTTTTTTCTACTTCAAGTCCAAATGAAAACAATTACATTTGAAACATGCATTTAAGAAATGGGTGAATCATAAGGTCAAATTATCTTTAAAATAGAATCAAATGACAATTGAAATCCCTTATGAAGAACATTTGGCTTAGGAAAATTGTTTTCTTTTACTTGAGACTCAGCATTTATACATTTGCTGCTCTAAAATTACTTCTAAAGATTATCTGGTTATTATAATGGAATTGTTGTGCAAATATGGCTTAATACATAAAATGAGAGCTATTATGGTGTCCTCTGTGGTTCCATCAGGACCCATAAAGAGTTCAGAGTGTCCTCACAGGGCTCTGCACAGTCTGCCCTCTGGTGCCCTCGGCCAGCGCCGCCTCGTCAGACACATTCTTCAGCTCATCAGTTCTGAAATACAAAGCCAGCTCTGAGCTCACAAGGAGGCTTGGTACATACAGCCTAAATTCAATTTCAGGAAATCAAATGCTATCAAAGATTGATTTGGAAAGAAGGCTTTCTACCATTAAACAAAACAACAACAAACCATCTAAACTGCCCATTGAGTGTAGTTCTAATTATGAGGATAAAGGCAAGATACTCAGGAAACGTTGGCAATATACCACACTTGATTTTCTTCAAGGATTGTAAATTGATTTTAGAATTTTTTGAAGGTGAAACTTTTTATTGGAAAAATGATTTAGCAAAACATATTCACTAACAAAAGCAGTCTTTATTATTTCACACTCCTTAGAAAAAAGTTGCTAGGAAGTGTATTTTTTCTTCCTTTCATTTTTTAAGCAAAGCAGAAATTCAAATAAATTATGTTTACTAAAATTATGCTGCATGCAAAAAAAACTTCTAGAATTATTCCCAAGCTTCTTGTTTTTAAACAATCATGAAAACATACATTTAAGGACAAGAGAAGCCTATCTTGAAACTTGTAATTATAGGACAGAATTTATAATATGTGGTTAATATTTATTTAATTACAAAAGCTTATATAATACATTATCAAGGGCATGTCTATATTCCACATTGATAGTTAAAATATGAGAAGCTTATAGTTTTGCTCATTTAAGCTGAAATTAGCAAACTAAGGACACAATTCATTAATTATCATGTATTAAAATATGTGTAATTGAGATAGTAACTAATTAAATATAACGAAATAACTATTACAGTGGTCTTAATATTTTATAATAAATGCCTTATCCATATACTGTATTGTATATAAGACATCACACCAACTGCATAACAGAGCAAAAATTTTTCTTGTTTTTTAGAGGAATAGTTATCATTATTTATTTTTAAAAACAGTATTAGAGAAATCAAAATTCTGAACTAATTCATTAATTAAATATGATGAATTCATTTGTTCAAGAGAAAGTAGGTCCAGCTGATTTTAATGATGAGCCATAGTAAACTACTTGCACAATAGTGCATGTCTTTGATGATATCAACTTCAGAAATAAATCCTCCTAGGTAGCAAAGACAGCAATTATAGAAGGATGTCAGGTCACAAAAGCTGTGTAATTAAACAAAAGAAAACAGGAGGACGCGAATTCAGTGCAGTTATGGTTCTTACGTTTGTTGTGTACTTTATAGCAAAAAATTTAATTTCTCTCAGACTATCTTTAGTTTTACCAAGTCCTCTCATCAGATATACAAAATAAATCAATGCTAGTAATATTGAAATTGTGAAAAAAGAAGGTAATAGGAGGCTATAAGTTATTGTGTTCAAATGCTCTAATTCATTTCACTGAGAATTAGTCAATGAAAAGTCTTAATTTCAGCAAAGGTAGAAGAAACAAAAGAACTTAATGAAATGTGTTTACAAAATGCTAAGTGAGGGGTCTATAAGAAAACAGATTAAATCCAATTTTGGTATCTTAAAGTAATATAGGAAGTCTCCTAAACTCTTACCTCCCAGTATTGCCTTTTTTTTTTTTTTTTGTAAATGGATTGAAAAATTTTTCCCCAATGTTAATTTTTTAAAGCTATTTAACTTTCTTTTCATAAATTTGCTACAGTATTTCTGACTAGCCCAGAAGAGATAAATCAACGCCTGAACTGTAACCTTACACTTATATACTTGTTAAATGACTTTTTTTTTACAGTCTGTTATTGCTAGAAATTGGATTGCTTTTAAACTAATGCTGTCTGGCAGGCAAAAGTGAGTGAAACCGCAAAGCCTGGAGGAACACTAATTACTTGTTTTAATTAGCAGCAACTTTCACTAGAGTATAATCTCCCTACAGGCCACTTTTCGGTAGGTGTGGGGGAAAAATCATGTAGGAACAAACTGATAATCTCTTCCTTGTCCCTAAATGAGAGCAGGTGTAGACCTGTCATTGGGAAGAAACCTCTAAACCCTCAGGGAACAGGACCTGCAAGGCTGGGCCGCCCAATTCAAAGATGTCAGCAATCAGTTACAATGGAGTCCATTATTTTATGCTGCTACATCATAAAAGTGGTCCTTTTTGTTACATTTCCATCCTTAAAAGGGTCTTAATCCCTTTCTTTTCAGCCAGTCTAGGGCCAATTCCACTGGGACATCCCATTCACCAAAGGGCTGAAATGACCCACTCCCAGAGCAGCATGGGGAGCTTTGAGCCTTCTTCTTTTTTCATTTTTTTTTCACCCTGCCACTCTCCAGAGAACATTAAATCGGACTTTTCATTCCCCTCGCCATAGGGGGAACCCCCTTAATGATGACCGAGAAAGGAAAATTCCATCACTCTGTCCTGTGATGGCCTTGGGCTGTCAAGCAGGCGGTTCCCTGGTCAGGAAATCAAGCAAGGCTTCCAGCAGGTGGATCTGCGCAAGGTCAAGGGCAGCCCAATGCAGAGGTTACCCACGGAGGAAGCGCAGGTTCCCACAGCAAATTAAGTCATCTGCGAAGCCTTCTCATTTCCCAGCAACGAAATTTACCGCTGCTTTGAAGGGTCATCGTGGCTGGCAGGCGCATGCGCTTTAGTGTGAGTGTTGGAAATTTGGGAAGGCAGGATTGTTCCCATTCAAAGCAGGGACAGGGGCAATGGATTCATGAGAATGGATACATTTTTTTCAAATGTATCTGTGCAATTCCTTGTTTTCTAATGAAGGAGATAAAGTCTAACGTAATTAAATATTTTCAGACACAAGCCTATATAATGGTTTGACCCTGAGCACACTTCAAAAGTAAACCAGGTGGTAAGAGAGAAATAGTAATATTTTATTCAGATAAGAAAATAATTCTTTTTATTTTGACTGTAACTCATAATGTTACAGTTTGGCTAATACTTGCATAAACCTGCATCCTCTGATTACTGTCATATCTGTGGTGGTTGAACTATTCATTTTAAAAAATAAAAAAAAAAAAACATTTTTTGTAGAATGAAAATGTAGAATTGAACATTAGTAATTTTTAAAAGATTCAACGCCCTGTAAATTGAAGCTAAAATAAAAGAAAAACATTTTGTCATAGATTTTGTCAATACTTAAAGTATTTTAAATTTAAAATGTATTTTAAACAATACCATAGATCCTGTTTAAATGATGCGATTAGAATTTACTCCATTTTGACCAAATAACTATGCATAAACCTGAAAAAATGTTATTATAAAGTGTTTATGAGGGTATCATACATATTTATAGGACTTATTAATTGTGAAGCAGCAACTTAAAAGTCCTTCTTTCCTTTACTTGTAAAGGAAAATACTATGTATAAATACTTTCAAAAATAATCCTTATACACATATTCATTCAGAGTCCTGATAAAGGATTTAAACTTTCCTGATTTAAAGCAAAACAAAAACATAAAGTCGAGTTCACAATGAAACTCCTGAATTTTATATCAACAGACACTTATTATACTATTCTTAAATTACTCAGGTGTGATGGTATTTACTCATGTTTTAATATTTGGAAAACCTAAGGGCATGAGGGAAACATCCTCCAAAATGCTCAGACACTTGTCCAGTCGGGGATGTTTCTCTCCAGGAACTTTATCTGTGGTTGATTGTCAAGGGCACCTTCACTGTTGGGTAAAAAAGTGAAAGATGAACAAAGCATTTCTGCAAGATTGTTGAATCCGTGGCTTGGCTTCAGCTTTGTTTTCCTCATGGTAAGTAAGCTTGTAGTAAAGTCCTGATGGAGGCCCAGCTTGTTGGAGAGCTGGAAATGTAATGCATGAGTTTGCAAAAGGACATCTGAGGGAGGCAGAGAAAGTAAATATGTAGAATAAAGAGCAGTTGAAAGGGGCTTTGTGAACAAGGGCATTTCTGTAGAAGAGAATGTGTGAGGGTGCGGCTGCCCCAGGCTTTGTTCCCCTTCACAGCTTGCCTCAGAACGACCTGCATTGTCCACTGAATGGGCTGCCATCTCTCCAGCAGGCTAATAGCCACCCCTGCAAGCACACTTCAAGTATCAAGCCTAAATATTTACTGTTATTTAGGACTCATTTTTAATTAATTAGTGGTTATCTACTACCTCTTTTTTCTTTTTTTTTCTTTCTGTAAGTTTTCTTTTTAGTACTTTGTGCAAGTGTATGGTTTAATACTTTGGCTGGGACTTTAGAGCGCTTATTAATTGTCAGAAGAAAAGCCTTTTATATTCTAAAACTTCTATACTGAATATAGAACATGTATATTGATGCAATTCATATCCAGCATACTCTTTGTTCCAATTGTAATTGCTCCTGGGGTGTATGGGTGTCTTTCCGAGTGCCATTTTATTTTCCTTGCTGTTCTGGGGACAGAAGAAAGCTGTATCTCAAGAGATGTCTTTCACAATTGACCAAGTGTAGCCTGGGAAGGAATAAAAAGGAAAACCGCTTTTTTTTTCCCTCCCCTGTAAATATCAAGGTATTTATGTTGTGTAATCTTGAGGATTCTCTAGGTAATTGTCTTGATGGGACAGTTGATCAAGTGAGGGATCCAATCACAATTTCCAAGTATCATTTAAATTCCATTATTAACTTTTCAATATTGTGACTGATGATTAGCCTCTTAGGGAAACACTATTAATAAAACTATTACATTGACTTCATGCAACTCCAAGTAAGAAGCATAAACATATTATATTATTTATATATCCATATATGTGTCCCATAGCTGACAGCTTCTTTGAAAAGGCCTTATAGAAATAATAGGCTTCTTTTTGACATGAGAAATGATAAAATATTTTAGTGACTGTCTTATAGCTCTCCTTTCTGACACAAAAGGCATATATGGTAAGGTGTGAAGGTGCTAATACACCACTTGCAATATTGATAATTTATTTTTTCTTGTTTTGAAAAGCATATGATTAACTTTAACCTATAGAGGAAAACAAAGAGAATTTCAAACTTAAAATATATTGTAATATAATAAATACTTAATTACAAATAACCATTTTAATATGGGCCCTTATTACCTAGGAATGTTAAAATTGTGAAAAATTAATTGAGCTGGTTAGCAAGGACTCTTTGTGCCTTTTTTCAGAATATAATTGATGCCAATGAGTCTTATTCAAAATTCTGTAGAAATTTTATAAAATTCTGAATAACAGAATTCCAGAAGTTACTTTAGAAATTATTTATATGTTTCTCAGTAGGTTATTCTTCTTGAGTGGACAATTTTATTCTCAGATCAAGTGCTTCCAGGGACAAAGCTTCTTTAAACTCCTTTAGATATTTTTAAAAATAGTATAATTTGTAAAGCATTGGAAAAATGTTGTAAGGGATAGTGAATGGCACAAGGTAAGTTTGCTTGTTTCTTAGATCATAAAAATACAGGAAAAAAGATACAAACAAAGGTAGGCTTTATGTTGAAATTGAAATTTCATTTCCCATGGTGATAGTAGACTTAACAGTAGTGCTATAATTATTGTTTTATACATTTGGAATTCAGTTCACAGAGAATTTGAAAAGGGGGATATTATGAATATTTTAAGTCATGGTTGCAAATTCTGAAACACATAAATTTTCCCAGCTCTGTAATCTGTGTAGTAGGCATCAAGTTACAATGATCAATGAACCATGACAGAAATGACACTATTGGACTTCCAAGGCTAGTTCATGAAAGTGCCAGGTACTTCTTTCTGTCTCTATGTTAACACTTGAGCTTGCATTCTAAAGTTTCTGTATAAATTCCAATAAATCAAGATTCATAGTGAACATTGCCCTTGATCCATTCCTTCATCCCCATATCAAAATGAGTTTATCCATCAGCAAAATGTTATCAGGTGATTACTCTCTATGCCATATGGAAAAATAATGAGAATCACCTCTAGAAGGTCATTCTTAATTCTTGATGCACAATATCAGCAACTATAATAAAGTGTTTCCTGTATGGAGTCATTCAATTGTTAAGATTTCTTTACCCCCAAATTATACAGTTATACACCAACCACTCTAGAACAAACCTGTTCCAAATGATGTTACCTATATTGAAACTCTAGATATTGTGGATTTCTCAAATTATAACTCTCCTGGCTCTCTTTTATTTACTAGATTGTTGAGTGAATCTCTACAACTAAAGATATTGGTTTGGCTTTAGGACACCACCCCATTATGATAAATTTTAATAAGTATAATGAAACAACTTAGCAGAGTATTATCAAAAGCAAACAGTAAGAGAATTGACTCCAGATTAGCTTCTCAGGGAAATTTCTCTTCAGAAGTAAAATTAAGTTACCAAGTTAGGAATAATGATGATTGGAAGTAGCAGACAGGAGAACACTGAAAATCCCACTCTCTAGGAAGGAAGGTAGCTATTTTCTAAGTAGCTTAAATAAGAATCAGCTTGGCTTCTTTGGGAAACAGGGAAAAAAGCCCAAATAACCATTAGATCTGAAGTTTAATAAGCAGATTGGAGAGGAGCTCAAACTGAAAGTGGGAACCTGGCTCGAGAACCCTATTAGACTGAAAAATTATAGTTAAAATGTTTGGATTTAGTTCAAGAACAATGGAAAACTATGCAAATAATCTATTTGCATTGGCTACTATTAGTATTTCTATATGAGCATTAAACAATCTTTCTACTAAAACAAAACTATTATTGTAAAATAGTAAAAATGCATATTTTACTTTTTCATACTGAGATTTAATTTTTAAATTCTACAACAAATTCAAAAAGCACATTTTAGTGGAAAAAAATGGCAATATTTCTTCTTGCAAGTTTTTTTTCCAAATTTTAATTCTCCAAAGCATCATGTTCAAACTATAGTTGGACAAATAAGTAATCAGAAAGGGGGACAAATGGAATACAGAGTTAAGGTTCCATTGGGTCTCAGCATTGGGACAAAGTGCATTTCTAGCTATTAGAAGTACTACTGACACAGTGCTTCTCGTGGCAATTGTGAGAATTGAGCAAAATTATCCATGTGGCCTAGGGTAAAGTTTCAATAAGTTGTATTATTACAATACTTCATAGCCACCAATTTTGGTAGGCATTTTCTCCTGAAATGATATAAAGGCTGTTTGTAAGGTGGGCACTCATGTATCCACTCTGAAGAAAGGATAATTCTTAAGTTGTAAAGAATATAATAAAAATAATACTAGAGGCATTATTTTGAAGAAAAAAATATTAACTAATTTTACATATTGGCCCAAATGACTAGTCAAAACCAAAAACAAAAGTCACTTCAATGTGTGGTAAAGATATTTTATTGATATTTCACATCTCAAAAACTAGACCTCTCACTCTGATCTTTTCATGGGAAGCTGTGCGTGTAATTTAGTATAATAAGACGAGGAGGCATGGACTCCCTTCTGCACTTGAGCATGCTAAAAGTATTTGGATCTTGCATCCATTTATTTTTTCTGGTCAGATGCAGAAAATTACACAAAAATCAAGGATGGAAATTTCAGGGAGGGAATGATAATAAGTTGTAGATGACAGAATTAGGATTTTGAGTGAAATGGACAAGTAGAAATGAAGGGTTAAAGTAAATGACATAAATTTTAACAGAAATTTCTGTTGAATACTTATTATGGGAGGGGGAAAAAGTGAACAAGTTTATTGGATGGCTTTCAACAGTTCAGAGAGAAGAGATGGGGACTTGTACTTTGTTCATGGGAATGGATATGATATGAGTGACACGGAACATTTAGAATCTACAAACCTTGACAAGTGCATGGATGCAGAGATGAGATAGAATTTATCAAAAACGGCTTTAAATATTTGAATCTAGAGAATCCAGAAAGGTAAAGTCATTGACAGAGACAGAGGCCAGGAGAAGTTGGCTTAGAGCTCAGAAGAAAGATGGTAATCCAAGTTGTTCAAGAAGAGATAATACTGTTTCTTTTTTTTTTTAATCAAGACATGACTTATTCAAACACTATTTTAGGTACAGTTCATGATTTTTAGAGCTAGTTCATGTTGAATAACTTGAAGTAGGGTCTTTTAAATGCATTGTTACTTAAATGTTATAACAAGTCCATAGTCCATTTACAGCTGGGAGAGGTGGTGCTGATAACTAGGCAACTTAGGGTTTCCTAAGGCACATGTGGAAATCAGTTAAGTGGACATCATACTGATTTGGTAATACCTCTACTTAACATGAGGATTCCTTTAATCTGTCCTCACCTCATTGAGCTTGATACGTGATTTTCTTTTGCAGTATTTTTTCTCTGCATTTTGACATTTTCTCATAGGCAAAGTTGTTCATGGGCTGGAGAGATGGCTCAGCGATTAAAGGCTCTTGATTGCAAAGCCTGATGTCCTGGATCTGAGTTCCCAGTACCCACCTAATAAGCCAGATGCGCAAAGTGGTGTGTACATATGGAGTTTGTTTATAGTGGCAGGAGGCCCTAGTGCACCTCTACTCACTCTCTGTTTTTCTCTCTTGCATCTCTCTCTCTCCCCCCCCTTTCTCAAGTCAGTGAGTAAATAAATATTTTTAAAAATCTGATCATGACTTCCTTGTTTAAGTGACCTCTAGGGTATGGAAGTAAAAGTTTGACTCATTTGATTAACTTTTTGGGCCTTATTCAATGTGAAAAAGATTTTCAATGTCATCTGACAGGAAGGTTTTCTAGACATTCTAGACATTCTTTGAGCCTATCTATGCCTTTTTGGACAATTTAAACATTTCTTGAAGGGTTGTAGGAGTTTCCTGGGTCCAGAAAGGGAGAAAGAAATGTCAGACAGTAGAAACAGCACATGCTGTTGGAGAAGCAAGCAGATGTTAATCTTAAGAGCATGCCATACTCACCTCAGTTCAGAGCCTTTATACTGAGGGTTGAAGATAGATATATGTATCACCTGCATCACTTCAAAGTTCTTGCTGCTAATCATCAGTCTATGACACTATCTGAGATCATCAAAATACTCTATGATTTCTTAAAATAGTCTATTTGTTCATAGGTTTTATTTTTTTAAGAATTCTGTCCTTACAAGTCTTTGGGGTAGGTAAGATAGGGCAGGAGAAATGGGTTCAAGAAAACAGGTTCTACCTCCAGTTCTGCCTAATTTTTAAGAAATACTTTTTTTCTAAATTATGAAGGTAACAGAATTACCACTGGCTCATGTCTTACTTTCTTCCACTCTTCGATGACTGTGGTGATTTAAATGTAAAATGTCCACCACCACAGACCTGTGTGTTTGAATACTGAATCCTTGGTTTGGTGGCTCTCTTTGGGAAGTTGATGGAGTCTTTAGGAGACAGAGTCTTTGAGGAGGAGGTAAGTTGCTAAGGGCAGGCTTGGGATGTTACAGTCCAGTCTCACTTGTTGCTTTTAGGTTTCTACTTCCTCCCTGTTCCTGTCTGTTCCTGTTCCTGCCATGCTTTCCCTGCCAGCAAGGATGCTGCCCTTCCAACTGGAAACGTCATAAGCCCTTTCCTTCACTAGTTGCTTCTTGGTTATTTTTCCTCAGCAATGAGAATGTACTGATACAATGATATAAGGCATTATATAAGAATATACCTCCCAAATGTTTGTCTTAGTTCCTTAGTGATACACTGGACAATTTTTTCCAGGAAACATAATAAAGAATTTGTTTTTTTTTTTCAAAATCTCATAACAAAGTATGTATTCAGGTTTAGGTCATAAAGTATTTTAATCGGGCTGTGTGACAGGAGATTCAAACAGAGTGACATGGCTGTCATCAGAGAGGCAGCAGCAATGAAGAAGACAAGAACTATTAACTATGAGCAAGGGCAGCATTCTTCTGTGACATGTTTCCTCACACGTTCTTTACGGGGATCATAGGAGGCAGTGATCACAGGATCCTCATCCCTCGATGGCTTATGAGAGTGGGAATCTCATAACCTTACTGTCTAAGCTGCCAAGCAGGGATGCATTTTAATAAACTGTACCTCATTTAGCAAGTTGAGTTAAGAATAGTGCCTGACCGTGAGAAATGCTCATTAAATATTGGCTATTAGTACTTTTGAGTAGTTATTTCAAATTACTATCCAGGCTTCTAATTAACAATTTCCATTAAAGTAATTTATAGTTAGTGATTATAAATCTATATACAGATACAGATATAGAGCCATGGAGAGATGAAGCAACATGCCAAGATTAAATAATTAGGAAGTGTTGAACTCTAAATCCATACATTAACCTATTCTTTTCTGTTCTATTCCATAGGGGGGGGCGGAATGAAAGGAGCCTGGATCAGCACTAATCTCGAATACTGCTGCAGTAACACTGCAGTAGGGACCTCTGGGCACAGGCAAAATCAAGTCTTATGCACCATACCCCATAATATGGGTTTTCTATTGCATGCAACTAAACTTAAATGTAACTATGTAATGTCTTAATTTCTCTTGGTTGCTTCCACATCTGGATTATTAAGTAAGTCTTCCTTATAGATCAAAGTGAAGTTCAAAATAACAGTCCTCGTGCCCTTTCTATATTCTGTGAGATACAATCACTAGCCACATTCGTGAAGCAGCTATCAGGAAGTTCGAGTTGTATCAGTTGTTGTTCCCATTAGTTTATTGGTAGACGTCAGCTCACAGCTGCTGTCAGCATCATTCCTTGAACCCAGTGAGTCACCGGTTCAAGGCAGTATTTCTCCCCATTCCCTATACATTCGTTCTGTAAGCAAACTTCCACCAGTTAGCAAAAGATTTTCCCTCACTTTTTAAAAATTTTCAATATCTTTTTAATTCTAATTTTTTTTTAATATATATTTATTGTCCATAATGAGTTACATTATTTAGTGGGTAAACCATGCGTTGTTATCCCGAATTCCCCAATCCCCCCCTCCCCATCCCTCATCAGTTGTATATCCTCCTCCGTGGGCTGTCTGTATTAGTCCTTGTGGCAAGGGATCCTGTATATCTTAGTACTCATCCCGGTCTTCCTGGCCCAAGTGTGTTGTTACTGATGGGTGCCATGCCTCCGGACAGTCTCCCCCACCACGGCTCTCACAATCTTTCCGCCCCCTCTTCCGCTCAGTTCCCTGAGTCGTGGTG
>PVHP010012585.1:0-42636 GCA_004024765.1 Zapus hudsonius
GTTTAATTATTCACAGGAAGAGGCAATGCTGTTATTACTTATACTTGATTGCTCTACTGACAGCTTTGACTGACATGAAGTTTAAGCAAGGGTGAGGTAACAACTGCCACAGAATGCCCAGTCTAGTGAGAGGGAAAATGGACTTATTTACATTAGTGATAGTAGCATAAAACACCTAGGGGAAAATCTGGTGCAAAGGCTCTGAAGCATTATGAGGAGACCAGAAGGAGTGACACAACTCAGCAGCACTGTGTTCTTGGGGGCTCTGCTTCCCTGTCTCCCCTTTGTGGTGGAGAACACTGGAAGCAACAGATGGGTTGCTGTCCAAGGTCCTATTGTTGGGGTTCTAGAACTGCTCTGCTGCAGTAATATGGAGGACACACTCAGCAGTGCTTGGCTTCAGTCCTTTCACACCAGAAAAGGTGTCAAAAAGGGACCTTGGACAGTCTTTGAAATTCTCTAGGCCTTCCAGGGCTTTCAGCCAGTCCTTTAGGTCTTGTCCTGGCAGGTGCTTGAGAACCTGAGGTGCATTGGAACTCCTCTGTTTTACATCCTGACATCACTAAGAAGTCCCTGGCACTTATTAACAGTCAGAGACTGCTAGGGCCTCATAAGGATCTAATATGGAAGGTGTGGGACATAAAGGTCAGTAACCCACCACCTGCAAGTGGTCTCCCTGGATCCAACTTGGAAAGACTGGCCTGCTGAGCTGGGCATGAATACCACCAGCTTGTATTCTTTTAATTAAGTAGAAGGTAGGAGGAATTTGGTGACTGGAAGCTGTGAGTTTCAGCCCAAGAACTCAACTCAGTTTCATTCTTGTTGCTCTCCTGCTGTGCTGTGAAAACCAACAGAAATGATGAATAATGCTCTCACCATGGGGCCCATGGCAAGGAGGAGCAGGGCCAGGATTTCATCCATCTTAACGTTTCTGTCTCACTGACTGCTTCTCATTGTTCCCATGGAGGCATCAAAGTCGGACTTTAATGAGCCATGATGGGATATGCATGCATTTTTAGTTAATAGGAGAGATGTGTTGTGCACATCATTTCCTTTGATGCTCTTAGGAAGGAGAACATGGTATTGGCCTTACTTTATAGACTTGCAGCAGGTGCTTCCAAAGGCTATGATTATGAACTAGTGAAATGTTTCATTCCCACTGTCTTACTGAGAGACCTGTGCCTTCTGGCTTTGAAGGTTGTAGTCCTTTCTGATCTTCCAGTTGATGTTTTCATACTTTTTTATGGTGGGTTTGTGGACCTAATTGTAAGCTAACTTCAGATTGAGGATAAAGGAAAGAAAGAGGATTTCGTATTTCTAAAGATGAGGACTGGTGGCCATATGAAGTATAAATTTCTTGCTTTCTCTCTCCCCTTTTGTGAAGAGCTAAATTTCATTTTATTTATCTTTCAGTCTGTCTACTTAATCCATGTCATGTGGCCATGATAACTGTTTTTGTGAATCCCCATAAACATTTTCCACAGTCCCATATCCAAATCATGTAATGTTAACATAATATCCCATTGAGATAATTTTCAGTTCTCCATTGTTGGGTGATTGGTAAGTTAGAACTTTACTCGAAATATTTATAGCTCATAAGAAATTGAAAATGTACAAGGAAGCACACCTTCCTGTGCCTCCTAATTTTCCTCAATGATTATATTTTATTTAGATATCATACATATCAAAACCAAGATTATACCCTACAGTATTTATTCAGATTTCTCCAGCTTTATATACATGCATTTGTTTCATTTCTTTTTGAGGTAGGATCTCACTCTATAGCGCTTGCTCGACTAAAACTTGCTAAATAGATGTGACTGGCCATAAATGTGTAGCAATCTCCTGCCTGTGACTCCTGAGGGCTGACACTTTGTTCCAACTACTCCCTCTTTTATTTTGATGTTCATGTTTTTATTGGTATATATGCATAACAAAATCTGTTTTGTCTTTTGGTCATTTTTAACTGTATTGCTGAGGATTTTGTTTGTTTTGCTGACATTAGAGAGCTTTTTACATATTTCAGATTTGAGTGTTTTGTTGGATATGTGCTCATCCCTTTAGTATCTTGTATTTTCGTTTTCTTAGTGGGATCATACATAGAATAAATGTGATTTGTTTTTGTTTGATTTTAATAAATTCAAGTATGTCAGTTTTAACTGGACTGTGTTTTGGTGTCAGGCCCGAGGACTCTTAAACCTAGTGAGTCCCAAAGGTTTCCACCTGTATTTTTGCTTTCCAAAACTTAATCGTTTGAAGTTTGAGATTTAAGTGTAATGTTCATTTGAAGTTGATTATCAATTATTGAACAGTATGTGAGAATTAGACCAATATTTGTCTTTTTTCCTATGTATTTTTAATTGTTTTAGCTACATAAAGGACTACATTTCTTCTCTGAGGTGCTTCACACCTTTGCAAAAATCAACTGGGCATTTTCTTATGGGTTTGTATTTGGGTTTTCTGTTCTTTTAGCACATATGTCTCCCCCTTTCCCAGTACAATCAAGCTTAATGTTAATTAGAATGTTTCCACTTTAAAAAAAGTTTCACTATTTTAGCTCTTCTACCTTTCTATATAAATTTCAGAATATGTTTACAGAATACTAGCTACGGTTTTGATAGAACAGTATATAAAATGTACAGATGATTTTGAGGGAAACTGATGTCTTTGATGTGTTTTCTTCTAACCTGTGATCAGGGTATGTTTTTATTATTTAAATCTTCTGGTATTTCTTGTCACTTTCTGCATACAAATTATGTATACATTTTGTTAAAAATATGTACAGAAATTTGTGATTTACATATACTCTCATATACACCGCACCATCAGTGTATATGCACTGCATTATCAGTTTCCACATGTTTGCTACTTATATTGATATATACATTATATCTTCAGATCCTGATGCACTTATTAGTCCTAAGAGGTTTTCATGTTGATTTTTGTTTGGAGATTCTTGGAGATTTCATACCTGGACTGTCACGCCACCTGGACATTGAGGCAGGTCTCTTTCTTATCAAGTGTTGATGATTATCGTGTTTCAGATCCAAGGGAGGGAGGAAGCATTCAGTCTTTCACCATTAAGAATCACAGTAACCATTGCTTTTCTGTGAAGTTCTTTCTCCAGGCTGAGGTAGTTTCCTATAATCCTGAGCACTTTCTCTATGGGTGAATGTTAAAAACTATCACTTGCTGTTTCTGCATGTATTGATATTACACTGTACTTTTCTTCCTTTTGCCTCTTAATATGCCATGTATTATTGATAAATTTTCAATTACTATATCAGATTTATACCCATGGAATAAACTCCACTTGGTAGTGTGTATGATCTCTTATGTATTTTACCAATGAATTTGTTGCAGTCAGCTTTCTAGTTGCTGTGCAGAAAGAACCCAAACAAAAGTGGCTTGTAGAGGAATGGGTTTATTTGGCTTACGGACTCGAGGGGGGACTCCATCCTGGCAGGGAAAACGATGGCATGAGCAGAGGGCTGGACATCACCTCTGCCACAGCACTGCAAACAGCGGCAGGCAGGTGTGCCAAACACTGGCAAGGGGAAGCTGGCTTATAACCCCCATAAGCCCACCCCCAACAACACAGCTTCATCGAGGTTGTAAAACCCAAACTGCCATCAGCTGAGGATCGATCTATCAGAGCACATTCAATTGTTTGTGGGGGACACCTGTATCAAACCATGACAGAATTTATTTGCTAATCTTTTGTTGAGGATTTTAACATGTATTTATAAGGGAATGTAGACTCTGGTTTGGAGTTTTACATCTTTTTCTTTTTGTATTGTCTTCATCTAGTTTACATTTCAGAGTAATATTTATCCTATAAAACTAATTAAGTTGGTTTTCTGGGAAAGAGAAGAATTTATATTAACTTTTCTTAATTTTTTTTTATTTTGTCATTGGCATACAGAGATTTGGGTATCATTCATTTTGGCATTTGTAAATAATTTATTTTAGTTGATTCTTTTTTTTCTTTATTGTTCATAATGAGTTACATTGTTTAGTGGGCCAACCATGAGTTGTTATTCCCAATTTCCCGTTGCTCCCCTTCCCCTTCCCCAGTCAGCTGGATATCCTCCTCCGTGGGCCGTCTGTATCAGTCTTTGTGGTAGGGGACCATGGTAGCTCATTCTTCAGCCGGGCTCTCATGTCCCAAGTGTGTTGTTACTGAGGGTTGCCAAGTCTCTGCTATTCTCCCCCACCACGGCTCTCACAATCTTTCTGCCCCCTCTTCCGCTCAGTTCCCTAAGTCGTGGTGGGTGAGTATTGAGGCTGCTATGGTGTTGTGAGCTTAGGGGTTTTTGTGTCAAGATTCGTTGGTTTCTGTCACACTGGCTTATCTTTTGTTGATTGAATGGCTATGGCTGTGGGTCCCTTGTACATCCAATCATTCTCTGTGGGGTTCCATATGGATCCTCCCCTGTATGACTGTGGTGGCTCATCTCATGCCAGGATCTCAGTTTTTTGCCTGCACTCGGTTGGTAGGGTTATATGGGCCGCAGCTCCCTCGCTGTATCCTGAAAAATACAAACACAATCTCCATCGGAGAATGAGGTCAGTATCAGTTAACAAATATACAACAAATACAACAGCATTGAGAGACTCTTCGAGGTCTGGAATGGTAACCAGCTCCCAGGTGGCAGTTAGTGCAGTGCTGGAAGACACTACACAAGCTGCCAGGGGAAGCTGAACAACGACAGCTGGTGTAAACAGACCACTGACATGAAACACAGTCTGAGGCCATGAGTAGGCTGACCACACCTCCTACTGGGAGAGAAAAGGAAACCAAGAAAGGAGCACGTGTGCAATGGAGGAGCCTGAGCCTGGGGGAGACAACCAACAGCTATTAAATTCGGCCAAATATTCCACTCAGTGAGGGGGAACCCTTGATTGGAACCGGGGATTCAGGGCGATATGCAACGGATCTCATACTCTTGGGCTCCCAAGAAAAGATGCACTATGCCAGTGACTGCCAGGGAGGCTTTTGAAAATAGAAGCTAGGTAATCCAGATTGTTGTATATTTGTTAACTGATACTGACCTCATTAGTTGATTCTTTAAATGATTAAAATAGCTCTAGTACAACTACCAGGCTCTGGAGTTCTTTTGTGTTAAAGTTTTAATATTTCAATTTGTTTAACTGTTCTGGTTTCATCAGATTATCTATATCCTGCTGGTTGAGTTTTGGTAGTTTATGTTTTGCAAGTTTGTAGTCACTTCCATGTTGTTGGGATGAAAAATTCAACCAAACACTGTTTACAGAAGGAATGAGATATATTTCAGTTTATAGACCTAAGGGAAGTTTCATTAATTGTGGAGGTGGTCGGCTCTCATTCATAAATCCAAGCAGAGAAAGAAACCACCCCCAGTCATAAAACACCAAAAAAGCAGCAAGAAGCAGCTACCCTGCCAGGGTTCACACTGCTTGCCACACCTTTGGGCTGGAATCCAATTCCACCCCCAAACACACCAGGATCTGCTGACAGTGTTACCTCTTCTTGCTAGGGGGCTGGTGACCCAGATTAAACCTTTAATGAAACACCTGAGTCTATGTGGGACATACATTCAAAATGCCAAAGCAATGAATTAGTGCATTTTATATAAGTTGTTAAATTTATGGGTGGGATTTTTTTTAGCATCTCCTTGCCATCCTTTTGATATCTACAGGGTCACTAGATTGACACATACATATTCGTGATACTTGTCAACCACATTAATTACTTTCTTGTTGCTGTGATAACATACCTGACAAGAAGCAGTGTAAGGAAGCTAAAGGCTTCTTTTGGCTTACAGCTCCAGGGGATACATTCCATTATGGTGGGGAAGACATAATCCTTCTGCAGCAGGAGCAGGAGGTGGCTAGTAATGTTGAGCTCACAGGAAACCTACAGCAAACAGGAAGTAGGACTAAGATATAAAACCTCAAAGCCCACCCCCAGTGAGCGCTTCTTCCAGCAAGGTTCCACATCTTTCTCAAACAGCACCACCAGCTGGGGAGCAGAAGTTCAAACACATGAGCCTATGGGGAGCATTTCACATTCAAGTCATAACATATCAACTTACTGATCTTTTCAAGGAAGCATATTTTTCCATTGATTTTTTCCCTATTATTTTTATTTTTCTCAATTTTTTTCTCAAAAAAAATGGATTTTGTTCCTTATCACTTACTATAATGTCTAACTGCTTTTCTCTAGTATCTTGAAGAGAAGGAAAGATGATGTCCTTGCGATTTTCTCTTTCCTGATGTAAGCATTTTCTCTGTCATTTTCTCACCACTTTTACCTGTATTTTTATTTTCTTTCAGTTCAGCGTATTTCTTGAGTTTCCTTGATAATTCCTTTTGAGTTCATTGATTCATTAAATTCGTATTTCACCTCCACATATTTAGGTATTTTCATGGTAACTTCTTGTTAATGATGTCAAGTTTGATTCTGTTATGAGCAAATATCAAACTTTAGGAGTTTCACTTCTTTTAAATTGGCTGAGGTATGTCGTGGTTTAGGCTGTGGTCTGTCCTGATCAATGCTCTGTTGGTGGTGGTCAGTTTTCTAAGGATGGATGAAATTCTATTGGTGTGTGGTGTATAAAGTTCTGTGTAAACTTTGTAACTTCCTGTCAGATTTAGTTGTCCTAACATCAGTTAGTAAGAGGAGCATTGATGTCTCTAAGTATAATTATAATTGCAAATTTCTTCATTTTCTTCTCTCTCTCTCTCTCTCTCTCTCTCTCTCTCTCTAATTTTCATCAGATTTTGGTTCACACATTTTGCTGCTCCTTTATATGGAAATTTGTTTTGATTTCTGTGTCTTCTTGGTAGATTGAGACTTTATCACTATGTCAATTTACATCTGCCTCTCATAATGTTCTTTACTCTAAGATCTACTTTATTTAATAATGTAGTCATTCTTGCTTTCTTTATGAATGTTATTTTCAGAAAATTTCTCCTGTTGCCTCTTCCCTGAATCCCTAAAAGGTGAATTTTAACGTTTTAGGAGTAGAAAATATGATGTTTTGAGTCTTTTTGGTTACATGTCTTAAAGTGGCTGTATTACATTTTCCATATATAACAAGATACAAAGTGCACTAATATCATATAAAACATTATCATCCTTGTTTTCTTTTCCAGAAACTTCCTTGAGACATTTCTACTGGTTACCAGTTCACTTATTTTCAATTCATCTAAGATGTCTTGACATTTTTTCATTACTCCTGAAGGTATTTCACTGGATGTAGAGTTCTGATCTGACAGTAATTAGCTCTTAGCACTTAGGAAACGTGCTACCACCTTTTGGTCTCCATGATTTCTGATGAAGTCTCTGTTGTCATTTGTGTTTTGTTCTGGATCACATGTCTGCTGCTCTTTCAAGATTTTCTCTTTTGTTCAGTTTTCAGATGTTTGATTATGATGAGTGTTGGTGTGAGTTTCATATGTTTGATTATGATTACTGTTTGTTGGTGTGGGTTTCTTTGAATTCATCTTGTTTAGGTTTTACTCTGCTTTTTAACTCTGTACCTTTATGTCTTTTGCTAAATTTGAGTAGATTTTTAGCCATTGTTACTTCAGATAATTTTTCATTTCCTCATTTCTGTTACCTCTTTTTTGACTGAAATTTTCATGACCCAAATATTGGATTTCCTGTTATCATTTATAGGCTCTGAAAGCTCTGTCCTCATTTTAAAAAAAATAGTTTGTCTCTCTAACCTTGTAGCTCAGATTGGATAATTTTAATTCCAAATTCAAGATACTGATTCTTTTTTGGACTAGCTAAATTCTGCTAAGCCCAACCTATGGTTTTCTTATACCAGTTATTCTGTCTTCCAGTTTCAATTTTCTTTAACTCCTATTTCTTTGCTGAGAATGTTTTCTTTTCCCTTTCCCTAGTGAGAGCTTTCTCTGCTTTATTATTTTTGAGTATTTTGGATATACTATAAGTTTGATCTTATTTCTGTTCCTTTATTCATTCTCTCTCTCTCTCTCTCTCTCTCTCTCTTCCCTGCCCCCACTGAGAACCCTCCTCTTTCCTCTGTTCTGATGTCTCATTCCTTTTGTCCTAGTCCATCCTCCATGCCAAAATACTGATGGGCTGATGGGCTTATTTCAGTGCAGGTCTTGTGGGTGGATCTGTAACTACTTTAGAGTCATGAATACATCAGTTAGTTCATGTTGGGAGTACAGGCATGCAAAGTTCTCCTTTACATTCTTTTCATCCCCTCTTCCACATAGCTCTTACAGGAAAGGAGTGGAGAGAGAACAGGTGGTAGGGTATCCTAAGGACAGGCAGGGCCTCAGGAATCAGCTTTGTTCTCTTCCTCTTCTTATAAGGCCACCAGTAATGCCAGCAAGAGGTCTGTTCTTATGCATTCTTTTGACTTTATCAGTTCTCCCTCACCATTTTACCTTTGTTGCCACTTTAACATTTGTCCTTTTATACTGGCATAGTAAATATATTGTTTGGGAAGCATATGGTTAATCTATTTAGACTTTATTCATGTTAGCTATGGTCAAGTTCTTTACTAAAGGGAAAGAAACACTTTCTTTAAAAATCATTCTGGACCAGGTATAGCAGCCTTGGTGACAAGTTCAAGACCAGTCTGGGTGACATAGAAAAACCGTTTAGCAAAAAAAAAAAAAAAATTACATAAATAAATAAATAGATGTAAAAGAAAGAAATCAGTGTAGTCATGTTATAGTAAATTGCTAGCAAACCTCAGCATGAGCTTTGGGCCCTAAATTGTGTAGGAAACTCTCAGATTGCCAGGTCAGTCTTATCCCTGGAGGACAAGCTGGCACAGTGCATCACTGCAGTGCACACAAGTGAATTTCCACATGTGATGAGCAGTAGTCTTTGCAGACATAGTGAACTCCTTGCCAGAATATTTTCTTTTGTACTGGCTGAAATGTTTAGTGTTTTTTTCTTTTCTTTTCCTATTGACTTACAGTAGGTTAGAGCACAATGTATTGTCGTTTAGGAACTGAAATCATTATTATTTTTTCATTACTCCTCATTAAGTTATAACAGGACAGTTGAAACTCTTTGGAAGGAATGTGGAAGTAGTAGGCAGGATCAGGAGGTTATAGTTCTACTCTCTGCAAACTCAGTCTTAGGGAATTCAGTCAACAGCTCCAGGCCACAAGGGTTTTCATTCACCAAGGCAGGAGGAAAACCTGTGTATGTGTATCCTTCTTATTACCCCCTCCACAACTAGGTGGAAGTGAGAAGGCCAGGGCTCTTCAAGGCTTTGTGTGCAAGAGAAGTAGGAATAGAGGGAAGGTCTACTCTGCAATACAGAAAGATAAAAAGGAATCTTGACTGTTTTAAGTTATTCTAGTACTTGTCTGTCTCCCCTGTGAACTTGTAACAGAGGTGAGCTGCCCTCTTAGTGCATCTAGCATCTTATTTTTGTAAGAGTCAAGCATCAATAAGGAGAAGCCCAATTCCTCTAACAGTAGCACAAGCAGTGGTAGGTGAGCTCTTGGGCGTCTGGAGAACAGTCTCTCTGGCCAGTGACACAGGATCTTCATACATTACAGTAACCATTCTGGCAATTCAGAATTTTAGCATTCACTACAGGATTCCAAGATATAAGCTTCATGCTCCCCGCATGAAGACTACTATAGGGGTGGTCAGCCAGCATTTTCAAGCCATGAGTTTCTGCAATCTGCCAAATACTCATGCTACCATATGGAGTGCCCAGGTATGTGTGTCAAGGAGCTCTGAAGAGAGCTACAGACCTCATTTCTCTCCCTTTTGCCTACCTCCATTGTGACTGAATCTGTGTCTCTGAAGCCCTCCCTATACCTTACAAAGATGTTATACAGAAAGTAAGACTTTTAAAAAATTGCTATAGATGAACTATAAATTCAAATTGCAAAATAAATAATCAGCTTACTTTGAGTATGCATTAACAAGCACAGTTAAGGCAAATAATTAAACATAATTAAAAATATAAGAGTCAGGGGCTGTAGAGATGGTTCAGTGGCTGAGGTGCTTACCTGCAAAGCCTAATGACCTGGGTTTAATTATTCATGACCAAAGTAAGACAGATGCACAAAGTTTTGCATGCATCTGAAGTTTTTTGTAGTGGCTAGAGGCCTTGGCAAGCCCATACTCAATCTCTCTCTGTCTCTGTCTCTCTCTCTCTCTCCCTTTCTCTCTCTGTGTCTCTCTGCTTAGAAATAAATAAAATATTTTTAAAGGATTATAAGAGCCAAAGGATGGGAAGGATTGCTTTGGGTTGACTTCCAACAGAAAGTGGTCATTGCATTCATTACTTCCCAGGAGTTGTCACCTGCATAATATTGGGTCCATCAACATGGTGTCATGGATGATAGAGGAGGACAAAAACAAAAAGTCATAAAAATATAAAAGCAAATCGTTGGAAAAAAGAGTGGGTTCTGGTGACAGAATGGGAGAAGGGGGACAAAGGAGGATGGTGTGAGGGGTTATATAAATTTTTAACAACATTTTATTTATTTTATTTTTTAGTAAGTAGAAACTTTGCATGTACAATTTATATGTTGGTACCACCATTTCCCTCCTCATGCCCACATTCCACTGTGAGGGCCCTCCTCACTGGGATTGCTGGAATGCTCCATGGAATGGAGGCCCATGAGTTGTGAGAGCAGCAGACAGTTAGCGGGAGGGAATGCCTCAGGATATTCTCCCCACCAGGGCTCTTACAGTCTTTCGCCCCCTCTTCCACAAAATTCCCTGAGCCATGGTGAGTGAGTTTTAAGTCTGCTTTAGTGTTGAGCTCTTAGCAGCCTCTGGATTTCTACTTTGGAGCATTATGAATATCCACAGTGTCTGTCTCCATCACTCTGGCACAGGTTGTCAGGCTTGCTATGGAAGCAACACTTAAATTTTTAAATTAAAAGGTAATTGAAAATGCTGTAGCCTAGGATGTCAAGTGACACACAGTGGAAGAAACAGAGGTAATTTCCTGATGAATCAGAGTAGCCTTGAGAGGGGGAACAGGAAAGAACAGTTACTAACAATTACAGCAAGATGATAGCAATGGTTCTACAGTGTCTCTGTGCCAGGCCCTGACTCAGATGTTCTCCATATACAAATAGCCTTTGGGAAAAGCACTGTTATTTTCAGATTAGGCAGAGTGCACTTAAAATGTACACAGCATTCTTAAGGTCACACAGAAAGCAGGTCTGGAAGGCTGACTTCTCTTAATCCTATCTGACTAACATGATAGGTTCATCTCACCTATTAAGCAGGTGTTGCCATGTGACCTGACCATTGTGGAAGGCAGTAATAGAAGAGTGTAGGGACATTAAAAATATATTTTCAGAAAACTGGTAAAAATTTACATAAAAAGCTCACATATAGATAGGAAAAATTAAGACATGTTACAGAATGTATCCATTCGCATGATATATGTGAGGAAACCAGGCAGATGTTCTAACCCATTCAAAGGAAATGCCAAGTCAGTACAAATTTATATAGCATAAAGGACTTGGAAATTGACACAGAACTTGATTATCTACAGTGTGGAGGGCGTCAAAACCTTCCAAGTAAATTGCATCCAGACAACTCCAAATTTTCAAAACTGTTGGCTGCCTGTAATCTACAAATCTCTGCACAATAGCTCTGGCATAGGAGAGGTTGAGCACAACTAGCTCAGATGTGTGCTGTAGGGGATGTAATGGTTTTGCATTCAAACACAGTGCTTTCTCTGCAGGAGCCATGATCCAAAAGAATTGTCGAGAATTTAATAATATTGATAAAAACATAAATCCTCAGATTCTGGAGACAAAAGTCCGAGGAAAGATGCATGATAATAAAGGAGCCAAAGAAATACCATGCAAGTAAAGCCATAGAATGCCCAAAGTCAACAAGGCACGGGAAATGATGACAGAGAAAAGAGCTTTGTGACAATACTGTCTATGGCAGGTAGATGGACTCCAGATCTTAAAGGCAACAATAGAAGAAACAAAATAAGCACATATCATAGTGGCTTTGAAACACTGAAGATAATTGTCAACCTAGAATTATGGAAGGTAAAGTCAAGCCCTTTGGTGGGAAATGATAACTAAAGTTTTTTTTTTCACCATGCAGGGTATATGCTAACATTAAAGAAATGACCAAAAAGTAAATTTACGCAGCAAGTATGGGAAGGAATAGTAAACAAAGTAACTGGTAAAAAGAGGTAAATATAAGAAGGTTTGAATGTATAAAATAATAATCTTATACTAAAAAAAGGTGAAGGGTTGGGTACATAGATCAAGAATAGAGTATGAGCTTACTGTGAGCCAGGACTTGGGTCCAATACCACCCTATGCAAAACAATGTAAAGACAATGCTTGAATGGCACTTGTTGGTTACATGCTCAGGTATCCTTCAGTTAAATAGCAAGACCACAGAGACTTCAGCTTTAAGTGAAATGTAGTTACAATCCCAGCACCTAAGAGGTAGATTCACAAGAATCAGGAGTTCATGATCAGCCTCAGCTACATAGCGAGTCTCATGTCAATCTGGGATACAGGAAACCATCCTCAAAAAAACAAAAAAACAAATATGTAAAGAGATAGTATTATTTTAATAACTACATATTTTTAAACAGTTATAAATTTAATGACTAATAAAAGGATTAGAAATGAATAAATTAAATTATTATTATTAATAGACCATATTATGTTTATGTAGAAATCCTATAGAAACTAGACAAAATATGGCAGATATAAAACAAATCAATATAAGGAGATTAAATATATTTTTATTCTTTTACAATGGACTGTTAGAAAATGTGATCTGAAGCATTTCTAATCTGTATATATTACACATTATCATTATATACTCAGAAAGACCTTTTGAAATGTTGAGTTATATCAATTTATGCCTGGAAAACTCAGTACCATAATGAGCAATTTTCACAAACTCAATTTAATATGATTACAACTAACAACAGGATCTTTAAGTGACTGGACAGAGATATTTTGAAATTTAATTTGCAGTGAGAAAAAGCTTGAATAGCTAGACAATTTTAAAGAACAAGAACCAATTTGAAGACATGCTCTGCCAAATGCATGAACAGTCTTAATGCTGCTGTGGTGGTGGTGGTGGTGGTGACAACCTGTACTGAGTCAGGTAGACACACAGCTCACCGAACAAAATAACTCAATTGTAAACACTTTAATACTGAGATGAGGGTGGTGGTGGAAATGATAACCTGTACTGAGTCAGGTAGACACATAGTTCACTGAACAAAATAACTCAGAAGATTCAATTGAGGCCTTGGTAGCATCATCCTATGTTATTGAGACCATTACTACAACCTATCCAATGTCTCATTTTTGCAGTACCACAGTGAACCCCATGCAAGGTTGAATTTAGCATGAAAATTACTAAATGAAAGATACTCTAATATTTTATTGATCATATTTAAAGTACAGAATATTAATGGATTTATATGTATCGAAAAATCACAGAAGTTATTTTATCATATTCGTCATCTCACAAAGTTGCCCCATCCCCTTTTGGGGGAGTGTGTCTGAACACATACCGCAACAGCTTAGAAATCCCCAAAGACTAAAATTTTATTTCCTATAATCCTCATGTTATATATTGAATCTCTTCATATTTTTCCTCACACTTGTATCTTCCCATTTCACCTCTGCACCCTTTCTACCTCATATACCCACAGTTTTATTCTCTTCCTTGAAATAATTCTTCTGAAATCCATCTGAAAGCATCTTTCCTCGGTTTCAGTCATGCCTTCTGGAATCTTACAGATAGCACTCCCATAGATACTAGACATAATTTTGTGCTGTTTAAGATGTTCTTGTCCCAGACTGTAATAGGCTGCAAAGCTGATTGCAGACCCCTTATGTTTAGAACAAAATACAGAACTAAATCAGAGTATCTATGCAGGATATGTACCTTTTGACATAGATATGTAAACACCATTCGATCTAGTTCATCCATTCTAAATAAACTTGTTTCTTTGAAATTTCGGTATATTTTACATTGATAGTATCTTGACATTGCATCTTAACATGTAACGACAACTTCCTGTTTTGCTTTCTTAAGTTTAAAATTAATGTACTTTAAACCCACTATTTTCTTAGATAGACTTCCCATGCATTTTTATAATAGTTTTTTTCTCTTCTGCTCTTTCCTCTTTCAGTCTTTCAAGAATGTTGAGAGCTCTTTAGCACTTACTCACTAGAGTCATGAACACACACATAGTGCACTCTGTGCAGCAGCACAGTGCACTTAGATGCTTTTTAAAATGCTCTTTGGTTCCAGGAAGCAGTCTCATTCTCATGAACACTTGTTCCAGTGGGGTTGGTCTTACAGGGCCTCCCTGAGGTCGGACTGCACCATTTTCTTGGTCAGGCTGGTGGCTGGGTTTCTTCTCTGTGGATGGTGTAGTGACTTTCCCCTCTCCTGGGTATAGAGTTGATCTTCCATGCTCCTTCACAGTGCTGCAGAGTAAGCTTAGGAGGCTGGGACTGGTGTCTTCTCCCCTCTGCTGGTGCAGAATCAGGTACTCTATGGAAGGAGGGAGAGTCCTAAGTCTAGTCATACAGGGTCTACCTGTACCCTGCAGCCTCCTACTCCTTATGCTATGACTGGATCTGAAAGCAGAGCAGAGTTTGTCATCCCATATTGCTCAGGCCCTGGAACTCCATTTGCACAGCTCCTGTCAGTTTGTCTCCAAAACTCCTTTTTCTAGCCTTGGAGTAATGCCTGTCTTAGAATAACTTTTCACTCAGCCATAGTCCAGGGAAACCACTCCTTCAGGAAGCTTCTTATTTTCATTTTACACCTGGGCATATGATGAAATTATATCCTCTGCCTGGGGCTTGCCCACTTTCATAAGAGCTCTGCCCATCTCCAGTCTGTGCAGGTGCCACTACTGACCATGAGCCTGAGGATGCAGAATCTGAATCATGAATATCTGAGTTAAATTTCTGTCACTGACCTGTCTGTGGTCTTTGGTTTGGGTGAGGATCAGAGCTCTCCTCACACCAAGCAGAAGCTACTGTCCCAAATGAGGGGAGTTCTTGTGGGAACTGTGGGTCAGGTCTGGCGTCTTCAAGAACTTTGCACATGCATTATGACTTCAGTAATAAAATGTAGATTTGATCATTTTCAAACTAATACATAAAATTTGAAATATGCACATAAGCAGAGAACAAGATGCATCTCTGCAGGCCCATTCCCTCCATGTTATCAGGATTTTTCAGCCATACGGCTGCTTGATCTGATCCCCAGAGCTATGATCACTATGCCCTGGCATCCACTGGGCCCTCTTAGTCACAAGGCTGGCCCATATGGGGATCTGCACTGATGTGTAGCCACCATGGTCCTTGACTGGCTTTGGATTTTTTTTTGTTTGTTTCTGAAAATTCATTTCCTACCTTAGAGAGATGTTTTTAAGCTCAGTGTTTTCAATGGGGTCCCTTTTAAAATCAGTTGTATTCCTATCCTTAATGTTCAGAACATTAAAAGTGGCATTAGCACAAATCTATTACATGTGTTTACGATTATATTATTTGTTGATAAAATCAACTTGCCTATGGGGTAGAGCCATAAAACTGCTATCCTGGATACTGAGGTTTGAGTTTTGATAACAACTGCATTATTACAATCCTATATATCTCAATATTCTGTTTGGAGGAACAATATTCAGAAATCCTGAAGTCACACAGGTATGCTGTTACTAAGGTAACAGCTTTTATCTTGATTTAAACCCATTCCCCTTGTGATCTTAAGAATCTCTTCAATTAAATTGATCTAAATACTTGGAGAAAAAGCTTTTATTTATTTTTAGTTTTGTAAAACTGCTTTTGTCTCATAATTGAATCAGAGATCTAACAGATGCTTATTGTACTTATTGTAAATATAAAAATCAGTCAAGAAAATTCCTCAAGCCTAAAATATGCAAAAACTTTGTGCCCTGTCTTTTACATCTGATACTTCCTGTGGTTGCCATGGATCCACAGTTGCAAGAACACATGCCACTGCCTGGGTAGATTTACTGTGTGTAGCTATCATTGTGGACTTTTAAAAATGGCAATTCAGGGCTGGAGAGATGGCTCAGCAGTTAAGGTGCTTGCCTCCAGTACCTAAGGCCCCAGGTTCAATTCCCCAGTACCCACATAATCCATACCCACAAGGTGGTGGCCCTGGTGTGCTCTCTCTCTCTCTCTCTCTCTCCCTCTCTCTCTCCCTCTCTTTCTCTCCTTAAAAATGAATAATTAAAATATTTTTTTAAAAAATGGCAATGCAAACCCCAAGTCTTGTGCTGATTCATTTACAAAAGATTCAAACACATGTTCACTCCTGGGAAGATAAAACTTACATTTTCACTCAAGAGAAAGGAAGATTGTCATGTGAACAAACACATTGCTAGTGTTTGAAGAGCTCAAATTTTACATTCAGTCATGTGCTTGTGGATTGACTTTGATTACCATTTTCAAATACGACAAACAAAACATTTGCAGAAATCCTGAAGCAAGTGTACAGAATCTCTGGGTTCCAAAGAACCTTGGAAAAACATAATACTGTCCTGGGTGAGTTTGTAAAAGTTTGTAGTTTCAGCCACTCTTTTCCCAGACACTCCAGCGTGACACATTGATAGACAAGTCCAGAGTGCAGCCAAGCAGAGTGTTGCCTTCCTCTGTGTTTCCTATGGATGTCACTCACTCTAAGGAGGTGAGCATGTCCATTGTCTCAGTGGACTACCTGTTTATGATGAATTGCTTCCCTCTCTCCCTTTAAACTTCATTCCATATTTTCATTGTTTTGTTTTATATTCAGATTATGACATCCTCATCCATTTTACCCCTTGAATTTCTATTTTGCTTTTTTCTTAGTATGCTTTTTATTTTTAAGAAAACAGTTCATTTAGTACACTGTACATGAGGGCATGGTAGTAACAGAAGAGTGCCTCTTATTATAATATTTTTAAATGTGACTTTAACCAGACCCACAATGCTATCCAGCTGTGGTACACAGCTGTAACCTTGGAAATTGGAAGGCTGAGGCAGAAAGAATGAGAATTTGTGACTAGTCTGGACTACATAGCAAATTCAGGACTGTCTTGAGCTGCACCCAAGACACTACCTCATAAAGCCCCAAACAAACAAAAATCAGTGCTGTTTTCCAGCCCACCCTTTCTTATCTTTCTTGCTTTGAGGCCCATAGTGTCCTAGGGGCTAGTGTCTCCTAGTGTCACCAGGCAACCTGGTGTCTAGCTCTCATTTGGACTACCATTTTCTAACCCTATGCATTGATCATCACAATGTCATCTCTAGTTTGGTGAAAAAGTTTATTTCTTCCTTCTCAGTTTTCACCCTCATTTTTTTAAAGCTGACCAAGGACAGGTGCATGGGACACCAGTTCTCAGAGGCCTTCATGTTCCAGAAAATGCCTTTCTGTGCCTCCATGCTTGAATGATTTCTTTCTGCTCTAGAAGATTCCTTTGTGTGATTTCTTCAGTGATTTCCTCCCTCCCACTCTCCCTATTGTCTCCTGATGGAGCTTTTGTCAGTGACGAGGACTCTGCTGGCCTTGTCCTTTGTGGTGTGCGTCACTTCTGTCCGACTTGTCATCACTGATGTTTATCAGCCTAACCTCCCACCATTTATAGAAAATTATTTTATCAATCATAGTTTTCATTTCCATATTGCTTTTATTCTTCTAATTGTAATATACTCTTGAATTTTGGGAAGGATATTGCTTTTTATAAGAAGAAATTCTTCATTCTTTTTTTGGCAGCTATTTTTTATGAGTTTCTTTCTTTATAATGTTTATCCTTGACGTGTGTCTCATGAGGAAGACTGATCACTAGTGTTTTGTGATGCTAATATCTTGAATATAGAAAGCATTCCTTGGGTATATATTATTCCTATATTCATGGGCAACTGCTGGGGCCCCTGGTTGTCAGGGTGAGAACTTCAGTGTGGAAACACTTTGATTGGTTGCCTGGGTTTAATTGAGGTGGTTTGTTTTGTAAACATGTAGGGTACTTTTAAGGGCATCTGGAATTCATTTTAATGTAGATGAGGAAATGGCTGTTACTAAACAAGGTTTTCTTACAGTCCCCCCAAAGCAGGAGGCATAGCACTCTTTGAGGGGAGATGGGCAGACACTGGGTTGGTCATGAGAGAGAGAAGGGAAAAGTGGACAACAGTTTTCATTGTTTCAAGTTTTCCTTGGTTGTAGCAGATCAGGAAGGGCAAACTAATTCACCATTGTCCAGCTGGAATGATTTCAGCAGGCTCTGGAAGGTACTGTTTGCAATGGTCTGGTACTGTCTTGAGGTGTGAGGGTCTTGAGGTGTGAGAATCCTGAGTGTGAGAGAGCCTGATAAAGTATGTGGTGGGGATTTGAAAGGAACTATTGAAAGTTTGTGCCTTCTTTAGGAAATGAGTAATCCCAGGATGGAACTGTATGTAGAGTCAGCAAGGCCTCTGATGTCAGCCTCAGAATATCAAAATACAAGGCATGGTTAGCCAAGGCTGTTAATTTGAATTGCTTTTGCAATTGTGTAAGTGCCTGTGTTCTTTTTTTTTATTTTTTATTTTTATTTTTATTTTATTTTTTTTAAATATATATATTTATTGTCCATAATGAGTTACATTATTTAGTGGGCAAACAATGCGTTGTTATCCCGAATTCCCCAATTCCCCCCCTCCCCATCCCTGATCAGTTGGATATCTTCCTCCGTGGGCTGTCTGTATTAGTCCTTGTGGCAAGGGATACTGTATATCTTAGTACTCAGCCTGGTCTTCCTGGCCCAAATGTGTTGTTACTGATTGGTGCCATGCCTGTGTTCTTTATCCCATTGGTAACTTCCACCTCCGGGGGTTTAGATATGAACAAGGGAGGGACTAGCGTATATTCATTTAAAGCATACTTAATTTGCTCTCCACCCATCCCCTTGCCATCTCTAACTGTGGGCCTGGAACCTATTGAACCCTGCTGGTATCTGATCCTACAACTGAGATCGTAATCATTCAAAATGTCTGTTAATCACAAGTTAAATGTGAGCCATACTCAAGAAACTAGTACTAGAGCTTTGAGCACAGGAGGTCACATTCCCTGCCTTGTGGTGATGACTGTGTGCTCCTACCCACTCTAATCTCCTTTGGATATATTGAGATTTCTCATCTGCTGATGTCCTAACAAATTGTTTTCAGAATTCATTTCAGGTTAAGGGTTTTGTATTGTATACATGATGGAAAATACAGTTCATATTTAAAAGGGGTAGACATTGGCTCTTTTCAAGCTGTGCTCTGAGTGAGCTCCTAGATGATCCACAGTGGTTCTCCCATGGCGCTATCTGGGTACAAACAGGAGCCCTTCCAAAGCTGCTGCTCTTTTGAGGCCTGAGCCAGGGTGCTAACAATCATAGCTGCTCATGAATCCTTTTCCTGTTTCTAGTGCTGATGAGCGGTTCGATGCCACGTTCCACACCAACGTCTTGGTGAATGCTTCTGGGCATTGCCAGTATCTCCCTCCAGGTAAGGCTCACTTTCTGTGTCCCCTTCCAGTTAGAAAACTTGAGTGTGTGAATTATCAGTCTTGCTAGGGCTGCGCACCTGAGGGTGGACTGGCTCTGTATTATCTTCCCACCCTCCTCTTTCTTCTCCTTGCTTCTGTCACATGTCTCTTCAACTAGAGGCACCATCACTTTTGATCTTGCTATCATAGCTCATGTAGTCTTTGCCAACACCTGTCACATGTGCATCTTTCTCCTCTGTGCTCTTTATTGTCAGCCCACAATCAAAGCAAGTCTCCCTTGGGTTATTTCCAACTCTCCTTTTAGCCCACAGCATGATAATCAGACTCTTTCACCTCCACCTCTGCCCACATTTTCCTCTAAGTTGACCCCATATCTTATAAGGTCCTCCAGGTACTGAGTAGAAGTAGGAATTGGTAGGTCACAGACACTCAAGAACACTTGCAAGTTAGAAGCAAGTGCTTTCCAGGTAGAGATCACTGGTGACTTGTTTCCTAGCTACTTGTTACCTAGCTAGCCAGCTTCCTCATGGCTAACAGCTTCCTGGGGTGATTTGTCCTCTGCTTGTCATTTCTGTTGGACTCCTGGACTCTGGGCTCTTCATTGAGCAATTCAAAGCCTGGGAAGGTGGTATCATGGCCTTCAGGGTGTGTTTTAACATAGAGAAATTATTTTTATCTTTATCATTTAGATTCATTTTAATAAACTATTTTCAAAGGTTATATCCCTCACTGTTACTGGTTTATTTAACTCCATGTTTATAGGAAATCTGCATTCCCCAGCTCACTGCCACGACTATACCGTACTCCCCTCACACACCTTCACACACCCACAGTCACACATTCACACCATGCTCCTCCACATATATAGCTTCTCAAATTTATGTGTATGTTTACACCACACACTTCTCTGCAACAGTCAGCCCACACCAATCTTAGAGAGCTGGCTTTGTTTGTTTATAGCACTCTTCCTGTTATCACATCACAAGAACCCTATAGACAGAATTCGTGCTTGCTCACCTTAAAATCCATCATTCCTCAACAGCACGTGGCTTGTGTGTCAAAACATGAATGAATAAATAACTGAATCTAAGACAGATACCTCCCAGCGATGTTTATGTAGCTTTGTCTTAAATCGTGTGCTCTCCTACCCCAGCTGTTTCTTCTCACAGCTGAAACCTTGAAGACTGGGCCCCATGATACCTTCTAGCACACCTACATTCTTTTAAACATGGCTATGAGGTGCAGCACCTATGTTTTTTTTTTTAAGACAACCCTAGTAGTACGTAGATTATGTGCTACTGGACATTGTCATATGGCTGAGGCTTTTCTCATCCCATCCTTATGTCCTGGCCTCAGTGGTCATGGGAACCTGGGAAGCACAGGACAAACTATGACGGTGACTCTCCCTTATGCTGGCAGGAAGTGACAGTGTCCTGGAATCATGTTGAGGTGGTTCTGGAGTGAGGCATGACTTATTAGATTTTGGGTGCAAGCTTTGAAACAGAGACTGGTGATAACTTTGCCCTCTATTTCATGTCTTTATTTTTGGTAGCTTCATGGAGGTAGACTTTACATTCTATACATTTCATGTATTTACTTTTGGGAGTTTCATAGAGGTAGAATTACATATTCTACATTTGAAGTGCATGAGTCAATGATTGAGTGAGGTTTAGTAAATTTGTAGAGTTGTGCCAACATCAACATAATCCAATATTAGAATGCTCTCATCATCCCTCAAAGATCTCCTCTTCTTTCCTGCAGGTAATCCTGAGTGGTCCCACTGCCACCCCCAGACAGCTTCTGATCCCCCTTCTGACTCTTGCTCATGCTTTTTCATAGAAATGGCTCATATGCAAGAGTCTCCTAACTTGAAAATGATGAGGATTAGGGGGGCTTCAAGATTCCTATGACATCTTAAATAATCCTGTAAATCATTGAAACATCTTTGTTTGTCATTTTGAAACTAAGTTACCCAGGGTGGCCTTGAACTTTCTTGTACTCTTGGCTCAGCTTCCCAAGTAGCTAGGATTGGGAATCATATTTAAAGAACTTTCAAGGGACCCTGTATCTTTTCTCAGTTTGGCTGTGCTGTGGGGTCCGGGTAAATATTTTCAAAACTCTTCAGTTCTTCCTCCATACATTCTTTAATTCAGTAGCAGAAATGTATAGTATGCTGACCTTTCCCCATTAGCACTCAGACACTGTGCCTTCCAATACAGTGGAGTGGTCTTATCTGGTCTCCTCACAATAGCTTTCTGGAAAATCCATGTCCAACTTACCCTGGGATTCTGGAACTTTAGTGGAAACGCTTCCTTGTATTTAAGTACTCTAATCAGTTCTACCATTTTTGCTTTAGAATTTGAACTAGTTAAAATGCTAATTTACATATATTTCTAGATACCAAATATTTTCTCAATTTGTTTCCTAAAGAAAACACCTGACTCCACATACCCCACACCTCTTCTTGATTCTCTTTCTGACCCTTATATCATTTTTTCAGTGTTGGTGTGATATTTTTGCAGTCTTTTTTTCTTGTATTATTTAAATCTGAGGATGTTCATCATAAATGCAAGTTCATAGTTAATTCTTGGCACAGAAATCTCTGTAGAAACTCATCTGTGACAGAGCCTATCATTACATTTGAATTTTAAAAGACAGTGAGCTTATTCTATAGAGATTTTTCAAGAGAAAAAATACTGACAAAGTATCCCAGTTTGTTCTTCTGTATGGTAACACTTGGAAAAGGGGTGGTTGCAGGAACTGGTGTGCATGTTGTTGTGTGCATGCTGGGCACATCTCAGCCAACTCCTTTTCATCCTTCTGACTGTTTTCCACACCTCTTAGGCATATTCAAGAGCTCCTGCTACATCGATGTGCGCTGGTTTCCCTTTGATGTGCAGCAATGCAAGCTGAAATTTGGGTCCTGGTCTTATGGTGGGTGGTCCCTGGATCTGCAGATGCAGGAGGCAGATATCAGCAGCTATATCCCCAATGGAGAATGGGACCTCATGGGTAAGCTAGCAAAGGCACAAACCTTGGACCCTAGAAGAAACCTCCTTCTTGTATGAGCTAAAAACTTTTGGTATTTTCTGTTATCCTTTTCAGTATGAGTATTTGCTGCACTTAGCAGTGTCCTGAATCATTACTGCGCACTCTAGGATAAGACATAGAAAACAATTAGCAAATGCAACCAGCAGCATGGTGGGGATGAATACACCCAGCCAGGACTCGGGTAGATTTGTGTGTTCTTGGGGTTGACTCCATTTCTATACTGTGGTTAGACTGCAAATTTCAGTTAACGTTGTGAATGAACAAAACAAATTACAAATGAGGTTCACACAAAAGTAAAACACTTTATTCAGGCACTGAACACATTTGCACATTGGGAAATACAAGTTCAGCTAGACACCAAGCTGGGACTCCACCAAGGGAATTTAGGCTTGGAGATTTAAAGCAAGAAGGACATATAGCAGTGTAACATTGGGATGGGGAGTACACAGGACTGGTGGGGAATGTGATGGTTTTAAACTGATGCAATGCAAATCTGGGTGGCTATAAATTGTATAAGTCCATTAAAATGTCTAGGTCAGGAGGCAAAATGGATGTCCTAGCATTTCTCAAACCTTGCAATATAATGTTATATTCTGAGAAACTATTCCTTCTGGCAGATTCATTTTACAACATGATGTCTGTGTAGAATTCTACCCCCTGTCAGCAAATATCTAAGTCTCAAAAAAAGAGATTTGTGTGCTCTCCCTGCTCTGTGTCTGTTTCAGTCTCTTTCTCTCCTTCTCCCTCTCCCTTTCCCACTCTTGCCACTTTGACTTTTGTCAATAGGAATCTATATTTCATCCTTTTAAATGGAAAAATATATAGTCATGAGTCACTTAACATCAGGTCTATGTTCTGGAAATGTGTCAATAGGTGATTTTGTTGTTGTGAAGCATCATTGAATTTACTTGCACAAACTCTGCCAGCTTCAGAGTCACTAGGTGATATAATGTTATTACCCTGCCATTATACATTTCTTCCATCTTTTGACAGAAACACTGTTATGTAGTGCATGGCCATAATTATTTTTATAATGGTACAAAATCAATTTGTATATTTTATAATCATGTATTTCCAATACATCAATAGAATATCTACCATTTTGCTCAAGTATTATTGAGATACCTTTTAACTATATCAATCACATTAGCAAGAGTTTATTCTAGCACTCATTACCCAATCTCTAGGGCTTAGCATACGCCAGGGCTGTGCTCATGTGTGGCATATAGTTTGAAACAAACAGCAATTATCTATTCTAAAAACCCTAAGTCCCTTCTCTTCCTCACCATGCAGGAATCCCTGGCAAGAGGAGTGAGAAGTTTTATGAGTGTTGCAAAGAGCCATACCCAGATGTCACTTACACAGTGACCATGCGCCGTAGAACACTCTACTATGGCCTCAACCTGCTCATTCCCTGTGTGCTCATCTCAGCTCTAGCACTGCTAGTTTTCCTGCTCCCAGCAGACTCTGGGGAGAAAATCTCCCTAGGTAAGTGTCCAGGCTCCTTCTTTGAGGCAAACTCTTCAGAATGCTGTGGACTGTGCAGGGGTCCTCTGGGGTCCTTGTGGCAGGTTTGGCTTTCCATCAATGGACATGACATTAGAAGGTCATGATTTCGCTTTGAGATGGACAATATGCTCCCCACACCCTAGAATATGACAGGATCTGACAATCCTCTGATGCTGTGAAGAGAATGGGAATACCCATAGTTAATAATATGCACATTGTGTATTGAAGTTCTGCATAACTTTCTGTCTTCTGAGTGCAAGGCTTAGAATGTTAAATAAGTTGCCCAAGGTCACATAGCTAATCAAGTTGCAAAGTCAAGACCTGAATAAAGCCAGGTCTTCTGATCATATGGTTTCCTTATCCTGCTGTGTAAAACTGTCTCTTAGTATCAGAGCAGTAAAGACATTGAGGAATGATCATGCTGTGTTGATTCAAATTTATGGTTCCTTTGGGTTCTGGTAGATGATAAGAACTGAACCCTCCTCCAAATGCACATTCTTTTGTATAAATCACTATGTATCCCGTAGTCTTGCCTCAGCATCTCCTTAAATCCAGTAAGATAGAATTTCAACCTCATTGTTCTATCTGAAGAATTGTATGTGTTTGTGTTTCAGGGATAACGGTCTTGCTCTCCCTGACTGTCTTCATGTTGCTTGTGGCTGAGATCATGCCTGCAACATCTGACTCTGTGCCCTTGATAGGTAAGGCAAGGCATTGAATGTGCCATGATTTCCCAGTAGATGTATGTAAGGAGCAGGAACAAATGCTCTATAGCCTTGGGGTTTAATGGTCCCCTCCATTCTCTGTTGTAATGATATGTTTTGTTGGAACTACTGAAAGAGAGCCATGGGCTGGGCTTTAGGAGGGGGTAGAGATGTGCAGATTTATAATTTGTCTTTATATTTTAGAAATGGCCAGGAGTGGTAGCTTGCACTTATAGTCCCAGAACTTGTGATACTGACACAGTAGGTCCACTTTAGTCCAGTAGTTCAAGGTCAGCCAGGGAACATGAGAGCCCACATCAAAAATCACAGATAATAAAGATATAAAAAAGGAAATAAAAATAAATATTTTGGAAAGCACACACACAAAAAAAACACAGATATTAGAAAAGGAAAGAGTGGAAAGAGAAGGAACACACACATGCACGAAGATTACTAGAATGCCTCTTCCACATATATTTCTAACACTAACACTTGATATGGAGTCAAACCTTTTACTATTAGAGATTCATTATTTTAATTAGACATTATTTTTGATTAATCTTTTATTAAAATGGGAGAAGCACATACTCTTATTCTTAACCACTGTTTCCTGAGATAACTCAATGTTCTTATAAAATAAATGTTTATGGAAATCGGAACAGAACAAAATATGGTTTGTTTAATGAATTCTTCCTAGGGAGGAATAATAGAAACAGGGTAGGGATGCACCTAGCATCTTTGCACCTTCCTGAAATTTAGTGTAATAAACATGATTGCAAAAAGAATTGCTATGTCTATATGTCTTTGTTAGGATTCAGTTACCTCACTACTATTATTAGGGCTTCTACAATGCCTGGTGCAGGAAGTGAGGCCTCCAAGGGAATCACTAAGGAAGGAAGCCATTAAGCCAGGAGTTTTGAAGTTCATATAGGAGCTGTCACACCTGTTTGGTGGTGGGTAGTGGAGTCTTTGCACTCTGGGCTGTGGTGGGCGGTAAGCTACAACATATTTTATAATATGACAATATTCAAGGCCCTGGTAATAAGAAAATATGGTCCCAGTGGGCTCTGCTGGGACCCGAATCTCATGCTGCTTTGTTCTCTCCACAGCACAGTATTTTGCGAGCACCATGATCATTGTGGGCTTGTCTGTGGTGGTGACGGTGATTGTGCTTAGATATCACCACCATGACCCCGATGGTGGTAAGATGCCCAAGTGGGTAAGTCCCCTGCCCCCACAGAGTTATAGCTTCCTGAAGTAAGATCCTTCTGTTGTTTCTGTGTTTTAAAATAATACCAAAAACTATTGCCCGTAAGCAAATAGCATTATTTTCATCTGAGTTCACCCTCTGTATGTCTTTGCAGACAGCGAAGTGGAGGTTAGCACGCCCATGGGTGTCAGTCCGTGGTTCTGGGATATCTAGGAAGGACTCCCATAAGGCTGTTTTGGATATTCTGTTAGCATGGTGTTTTAAAAGCTATTCTTCCACATGGCCACTGTGGAGTGCTGGGATGCTGCAGGAAGTGATGAGTAAGATGGGCTTGTAGTGGCTTGACTGGGGCTGCACATCAAAATGACCAGCTAAAGGAACAAGAACCAGAATGAGCACCCCAGGGTCTGCAGGAAATTGTTTTCAGGACCTCCCCACAATATAATGAAATCTGTCTGCAGTGCTCAGCTCTTATATAAAATGGCATGGGATTTGCATAGAACATGTGTACCTATATGGTTTAGGGATCAATGAAAAAATCTGCACATGTTCAGTACTATGCATATTTTTTTCCTTTTCAAAACATGGTTATTAGAATCTATGAGTGGAAAAACCAAGTGTCTATAACAGCCATTCCCTACAGGCCTGTAATCTAACTCAAAGCTTCTGACATAGGATCAATAATCCTGTGTGGAAGAGAAAGGAGACAAAAGGAAATGAATGAGACTCAGCCCAGAACACAATGCCACATCCCTGCAGCCATGAACACAGGCCTGATGTGCTGATGCTTGACACCATGGCCAAGGATGTGCAGGTCTGCATGCA
Source organism: Zapus hudsonius (assembly GCA_004024765.1). Classification (NCBI taxonomy): domain Eukaryota; kingdom Metazoa; phylum Chordata; class Mammalia; order Rodentia; family Dipodidae; genus Zapus; species Zapus hudsonius. The sequence goes on from PVHP010012585.1 coordinate 26,804, forward strand.
CCTTTGGCTGACACCAAGGAGACGTGATTGGGGCCTAGCTAGCCTGAACCTGGACTTTTCCATCCTAGACAATACATGAAAGTAGGGCAAAGCTGCTCTCACTTCCCACCCTTGGTTGGCATCTGTAGACCTTTCCAGTATTCCCATCTGTTGATTTTTAAAAAATGGAAAACATATACAAAGTGAGGTAATCCAGGCCCAGGAAGACAAAATTCCCAAGTTCTGTCTTATATGTGGAACCTAATCTTTAATATTTGAATAGAAGTAAAGAACCGGAGAATGAATACAGACTGTGAATCCAGACAAGGAGCCACAAAAGAGGAGCAAAGGGTGATGAGAAGTAGATAAGAGAGAACAAAAGGAAATACATAGTAGGAAAGCAGAAAGGAGACTGTGGTGGGGAAGGAGGGAGTCAAAGGGGGCAAATAGAAACCAAGTAAAGGGGCAAATAGAAACAAAAAAAACCCCAATTGATTTGAAAAAACACCATAATGAAACTTAGTTCCTTGTATACTAATGAAGTGTAAAATAATTCTATAACTTTAAAATTTTATATTTAAAAAAGGACCATCTTCCTCCCAAAAGACCTATTCAGTGGCACCAAGTGCAGAAGAGAGTCTGGGAATCACCCACATGTAAATGCAGCAGAAGGTATGAGGTACCCAACAAAAACAGAGGGCTTTGGACCTTCTAACACAATTATTATGCAGTAAATTATAGTGGCCCTAAATCTAACTTAAGAATGGCCCTGTTTGATTTTCAAGATTGACCTTGCAAAGTTACTTACTCCCACAGCCATTTCCATGGCATGCTTCCCTGCATGCTTCCCAGAGCTCATGGCACCAGCATGAATCAGCCTAAAGGTTACACAGGTCACACTCAGGTCACATTGCTACATACAGTCCAGGATGCTTGTGTCAGAAGTACTGAGCCCCTTACAAAAGTGAGATTCATTCAGTTACATTCTTGTCTTTTTTAGATCCCCGACACACTTGGAAAAACCAGTCCAGGAATGAGAATGCACACTCTGATTATTCACGTGTCTATCCATCCATCTCTTTGAAGCAGTACACCTGTATTTTTGCAGTGTGTCCCTATTTCAGAAGCCAAAATAAGCATTATACATAAGGAAGTCAGGCTCCCACACTTATCCTACACTTCAGCACGATATTAATAACCACTTAATGAATTCCCTGTTTTTCCTCCTAGTGTTTATTTATGCTAAACACAAAAATATGAAGTCATTCTTATTTCTTAAAAGTATTTTGACTGCCATAAAGACAATGGAACTAAAACACATAGACAGAAAACCATTTAATTGACTCTAACCACTATATTCTGCCACAAAGATATTAAGAACATATGTCTATTAAAAACCCCTCAACTTAAGGGCTTGTTAAAACCAATTGGCTGCAAATAAAACATAAAGTGTATTCATCTCCCTCATTTCATATGGCATGCTGTGTTTTTCTTTGAGTCCATGTGTATCTGGAGCATAAACAGCCTCCAAGGGACTCTTACTATGATCTGTTGCTATGAAGATACTGCTGGGTGCAGTGGCATTCAGTGACATTTGCACAGCTAGGAACAAAACAGTAGCCTAACAGTAGAGGTCACAGGCAGTTCAATAAGGGCCAAGAGGATAATTTCATCCTTGGAGATATTTGGTCTTGAAAGTTCATGATTCAGGCTATGGAATTCAAAGCAGGTTTGGGGATGTGAATGTTATCAGTTGCCGTTGTGCCTCAGGGGATGCCCAGACCTCCTTGTGACAGAAGAGGTGCCTGACCCTGCTTGGCTCTTTCATGCACAGCTGCCTCTGGGCTCAGACTCACTCACTGTTTGACAGCCACCATAGAGGTCTGGCACAACCCTTCTGGGTGTTTTCTGAGAGGGAGTTGAGCTAGGACAGCAGTGTTGACAAGAATCCCATAGAGCCTTTGATAGGTGCAGCTTGTGACAGTCTAAACAAATTAAGGGACATAACTACTTGCTTAATGTGTGACTTTGAGCTAATTCAGTATCTTCTTTGAGCATTCTTTTTTTAATCTGTAAAATGGGGGAATTATTACCACTGCATCAACCTCATAAGGTTCAAATTCACTGTTGAAGGCTTCTCATACAGCTGTGTGCCTCTGCTTTTTCTTAATCTTTTTTTAAATATTTTATTTATTCATTTTCAAGCAGAGAGAGAGAGAGAGAGAGAGAGAGAGAGAGAGTGCACCAGGGCCACCACCTTGTGGGTCTGGCTTATGTGGGACCTGGGGAATTGAACCCGGGGCCTTAGGCACTGGAGGCAAGTGCCTTACCCGCTGAGCCATCTCTCCAGCCCTGCTTTTTCTTAATCTTGAAAACCCCTTGGGGTCATGGGTCTTTCCCCAATCTGCAGGTTGCCACTAGCTGTGTAAGGTGCTGACGTCAAAGTTTCAGGAACTGCCTCAGCCCTTCTATACTTTTCACACCCTGTCTACAGACCTGATTGTTTCCATCATCTTTGATATGTAAAAGTGACTGCCAAGAAATAATGTGATGTAGACATCACCTTCACAACTTACCATCTATATAGATGGTAACTGCTAGGTAACAACAAAGTGAGTGTGACGTCCGCATCTGGGTGGCCTTAGGAAAAGGCTCACTGTACTCACTTGCCAGGACTGGCGTCAGCATAATTTACCTTTTTGCTCAGATTGAGGCTTCAGCTGCCCTAACTTCCTTCCATGAAAGACAAAAACAGAATGAATGCTTCAGGTGATTTTCTCCAGCCTCTGTGTGCATGTAGACACTGTACATTCATAAAAGCCTTTGGGCCATCTTGGCACACTATAGCCCAAGTGGACAAATTCAGCCTCCAAATTGTTTTTATCACAAAGATTTCTAAGTGCATAGCCATATTCATGCATTCACATACTTTATATGTGCTCCATCAGCAGAGGGCGTAGCTACAACAGAGATCTATGGCCTGCAGAGCAGGAGTATGTCCATAGTGACCCTTCTAGGAACTGTGCCAACATCTACTTCCTACTCCTCAAAGTACTTTCCCACACTGGGTCTCATTTGGCTTTCATCACAGCTAGAGTTAGGTTACATACACCTAGACTTCCTTTCATTTTAGGTTTTCACAGACTTCCAGGGCCCAACAGCCTTATTGCACAAGTTTAAAAAAAAGTTAATAAATACCTTTTTTTCTTAACATTATCCTAGCACCCATGGACACAGAACTCCCTCTCCAGTCCTGGGATCACATCGGAGACTACCACCCTCATTTTCTGTTTTCCATTGACTCTCTTGACACATCTTTTTGATCAATGCAACTTCAAAAAGCCAGATTTGTAAAGAGACAGCAGCATATAGAAGCCTGAATTATAGCAAGCTATTGGCCTGTTTTGTGACTGTCATATCTAGAGAGTGCACTTGAATGGTAAAATCTGCCAGAGCTCCTGTTAGTTTGCAGTGATCTAAGCGCATTATAGTCTGAGAGCCAGGGAACTAGACCTGCAGGTCTTTGGTTATCTATGAGGAAGGACCAAGCTTGCCCTGGTTATAAGTCTCAGGCATTCTTACCAATCAGGCCTTTATTTCCCACAAGGCTGTTGCTTTAAAGGGAACAGGATTATCTGCCCCTTGGAAAATTTCAGCTTGTTTCTATGATAAGCAGACATAGATTGCATTCTCACCTCACGTCTGGCTCCATTCTTGCTAGGCCTGGACATATTTTGGTGTGTAAAACCACTGCAGAGAGATTGGACCCTGTTCTCCAGGGTTTGGTGAACTGGGGCTTCTGCCAGGTCACATGGCTGTGCGGAATCAGCTGATAAGGATATTGTCCTGTTGTCTCTGCAGACCAGGATCATCCTTCTGAACTGGTGTGCATGGTTCCTGCGCATGAAGAGGCCAGGGGAGGACAAGGTTCGGCCTGCCTGTCAGCACAAGGTACGCCGCTGCAGCCTGGCCAGCGTGGAGCTGAGCGCCACCACGGGGCCGCCTGCCCCCAATGGCAACCTGCTCTACATTGGCTTTCGAGGCCTCGAGGGCATGCACTGTGCCCCGACCCCTGACTCTGGAGTCGTGTGCGGCCGCATGGCCTGCTCCCCGACACATGACGAGCACCTGTTGCACAGCGGGCACCCAACCGAAGGGGACCCCGACCTGGCCAAGATCCTAGAGGAGGTCCGATATATTGCCAACCGCTTCCGCTGCCAGGATGAGAGTGAGGAGGTCTGCAGCGAATGGAAATTTGCGGCCTGTGTGGTGGACCGCCTGTGCCTCATGGCTTTCTGTGTTTTCACCATCATCTGCACCATTGGCATCCTCATGTCAGCTCCAAACTTTGTGGAGGCTGTGTCCAAGGACTTTGCTTGATGGCACCTCAAGGGAAATGCACAGATAGGGAAAGTGTCTGGCAAGGCGCTGAGACTCCAGAATGTAAATCCTGTACTGCAATAGACATGAAGGTTGAGGTCTTCTGTGGCTGTCAATCCTCATTTAGTTTCCTGTTTCTTGCAGTTAAAGGATCTCAGCATCTTTCTGTTTAATCTCTTTGTTATGCATACTGTTGTCACTGCCTTGTGCTCCTCCCTCATAGCAGTCATCTGCACCCCTTCTGGACAGGCTTCAGACTCTAGACAGATGGCAAAGGCCTGTGTCATAGGTTCTGCATGCCTGCGTGTCCCTTGTCACAGGCCACAGGAAAACTTCTGTATGCCCCTGTGCCCCTGCCCAAACTTAGATGGGAACTGACAGTGGTATACCACACTTGGGAGACCCATCTTAACGACTGACTTGTGAAAGGAAAAGAAATACATAAGAGAAGTTAAATGCCTATCTAACGGTGTTTTTTTTTTCTGCAATCCAACTTTTTTTTCTCTCTCTACAAATGAAAGTTTTATGAAAGAAAATATAAAAGGGGGTGAGAGAGAAACATTGGGTCTTTTAAATGATACATTGATCAGCCCAATTTCTGCACATCTACAATCTATGGAATCAAAGACCCAGCCAAAAGTGTATTGAAGGCTAAGGAACCTATTTAACTCACAAGTTTTCTGTTGCCCCTAGATCTCGAGGAGTTAAGCAGATCTGTCCAATTCTGTAAGAACCAAAGGACTAGTAGAGTTCTATGACTATTATCATGCAAAGGAATAGCCAAAGTTAAAGCCTTTCATTTGTTTCTTTTTGAGAATAAGAAAGTTAAAGGCTTCACCTAGGTCAGAGTTGATGAGTCTTGAAAGTTTGCATATGTACAGCTGTGTACCATCAACTGAACACATCCTGTGGCTTTCCCCATGTCGGGGCCAGAGCACAGTAGCTGGGACTTCTCTGCCCAGGAACTGGGGAAGGAATGGTGTAGGACAATGGCTTTCCTAGATGTTGGGCTAATAGCAGCCAGCAGGGAGAAACTGTCCAACTATTAGAGCTGCCAAGCCAGTTGTCCCAGGGTTTGGCTTTTGAGAATTTACCTCCCCTTGGGTTGGTCACATTGGCTTTAACCAAAAAGACAGATCAGGATCAGTGAGTGAATATACTGGAAATGTATGAGGATTTTTTGTTTAAGTTCATTTTTTATTTTTGAGTCAGTATCTGGTCATGCATCTGGCTAGTCTGCTGGTCTCACACTTGTAATCCTCCTGCCTCAGCCTTCAGAGTTGTAGATGTGCTCAGAAATGAAGAGCAACTTTAATTGTCAAGCCTAAATAGTGAAATAGTGTTCCACTTAAATGACCTAGCTGACAGTGGCCACTTTGTCACTTCTTTGACATTCTTTTAAAAAAAAATGAGATTAGAGGGTAATTCACAAAGAAAAACCTTTGCTATTTCATTCTGTCACCTAGTAACTTTTCTGAGCTTGAAACTGTACCAAGGCTCCTGAGCTGCCAGAGATCTTTAATCTTGTAACCCCTGTGATGGGTGCCTCAAAAGGGAAGATTAGATTTCTCAGAGCAAAAGAAATTGCATGCATTTTCCAAACCATTCATTTTACTTATTTCTGGGCAGTGCACATCTATGCATTTGCACTGGGGGAAGATAAAGAAGGCTGAGTGTGTGCTTTTGTACATGTGTGCAGTGTGTGTGTGTGTGTGTGTGTGTGTGTGTGAGAGAGAGAGAGAGAGAGAGAGAGAGAGAGAACAGCTTAAGACAGGAGACAGTGTTTACAACAAGATGGTGGATAAATCAGGAGATGTCACTGATCTGAACATCCACCATTTGGAGCAGGGTCTTTCCCACACTTCATACAATGCATAGATACAAATGATATACAATTCATATTTTCTATTATTCTTTTGTTTTTAAGTTGAAATAACTAGAAACAAATAGAATATTCTAATGGAGAATTCTAAGAATTATGCTCCATTTCTTATTGTTAGGTCAAATTTGATCCCTACACCATATTAGTTTTGCTTTAGCAAATGAAACCTTTGTTTTGACTTTCTGAATAAATATTATCATTTATAAAAATAATAAGAAATAGCTGTGCCCATAGTTAGAAAAGTGTGTATGGTTAAGCACAGTCTTCCTTGTTCCCTTCCTCTTCTCTCTCCCCATGTTTGAATATTTATGAGCTTTTAGGAGCATTCTTAGAGAGGAAAAAGGAGAGTTGGGGGAAGAGAGAAAATAAGGCGGTCAGGAAGAGACACATCTTTGTGGCTTTCTAGCACTTGTGCTATGCAAGGTGCTTTGCACCTAGTGTTTTGTCTTAGAGATCTTTCCATAACCACATATAAAGGTCTACCTCATTCCCCTTACTAGCTGCTTAGTGCTCCATTCCATCAGTGGACTATAATTTATTTGATTAGTCTTTTAGTGGTGAGCACATAAATATTTCCAGGTTTTATTTTTATATATAAATCTATAGTTAGCATCCTGGTACATATCTCTTGCCATATCTTTATGACTATATCTTGGTATACATTACAGTTTAGAAAGGAGTTTCTAGATGTAAGGCTAGGTGCATTTAAAATATTGATAGACACTACCAGATTTTTCTCCAAACACTGATCATTGGATATCACACCCACAGGACAATAAACGGTCCAGATTCTTAGCTTTCTAGTGCAAAGTATTTTCAAATTTAATTGATTTCTCCCCATCTGAATTGTAAAAAAAAATAACACAATATTATGATTTTTAGTTTTTTATTATGAGTGCAGTTGAACTTCTTTTCAAATGAATTTTATTAATTTCAATTTTTGTAAAATTAATATCTTTTATACAAGTTACAATTAGGTTATTTGGATTTTTCTTAATTTGCTTTTGTACATATGGACCTTTCTGTGTTATGTCTTGAAAGTACTTTTATTTAACATTTGTCTTTTGATATCACTCATTGATTGCATATTTATTGATATGTGAAAAGTTTAAAATTTTATGTTGTGCGTTGCTTTGTATTTTTCTTTGTTGATCCTAAGATTGACCTCAAGGTATTTAAAAGTCATTCTCTATTCTGAGATTACAAATAAACTTACTCATATTTTCTTGTATGATTTCAGTTTCTTTTGTTTATCTTTCTGTCTTTTGACTCCCTGACTCACCTTATTAGGAGAAATGTTGGTGAAGATCCACTTGTTTTCCTCCTGCAAATAGTGGTACCAACAAGGTACATGCTACAACATTTCCATAATATAGTAATAATCTTTGCACACTATCCAAAATGCTACCTGATTTGGAAACTAAGTTTAAATGTACCTATTTTTTATTGATTTATATCTAACTTATGAAGGTTTATTTCAATTTTCAACTTAATATCTCTGCTCTCTCCTTTTTCTCTCTGACATGCATGTATTATTTTAAAAAATGGGATCATAATGTGTTTATAGATCGAATATTTCTATTTTGGAACTCTGAAATCTAGGCTCCTGTACAAAGCTAATTTGATGTCTGTAGAGTTGTGTTCAGACTGGTCTTATGAATTTCTTGCTGTTTATTTCTGGATATTTTGCCTGCCACTTTCAATGGAATGACTCATTCCATTGTTTTTTTAACCAGGTACATAGGAAAAGCAGTTGGGTTTTGTGTATTCATATCAAATTACCCACCATAATTGTGATTTCTCATTGTTTCTAAGATTTTTTTCCTTTAACTCCTTCCCAGTATTCCCAATATTTCTTTCTCTAGCCAGTTGCAATTGACAATAGTAATTGATTCACGTAGCATATGTGTCTTGTTCTTAACATTGATGGAGGTTTTAATGTTCCACAATTTTATTTGTATGAAGACATGTATTTTCCTCATCATAATAAAAAGTATCCATGCATTCTCTCAAACTATTACTATTTTCTGGGTAAATTATGAGTACTATTTTTCTGTCAAAGTCTTCTCAGTATCTGTGGAAATGATGAGAAACTTTTCAATTTGGTCTAATAGAATATTTCATTATGTTAATAGAATCATTAAGACTAAACCATTATTATATTCCTGAGATGTCTACTCAGTCTTATGATTTTTGCTATCAATATTCATAATTAAGATTAATCACTCTACGGCTTTTCTGTGTGTGTGTGTGTGTGTGTGTGTGTGTTTGTGTGTACTAGTGATTCAGCCAACTGTGAATGAGAAATCCTCAAAAACTGCTTTGCAGATCATGTACAGAATTTTCTTATCATTATTCCTTAATATAGTAGGGATCTGTCATCCACATTATAGTAGGTATTATAAGTAATCTAGAAATGACTGAATGTAGATAAGAAGATAAGTCACACCTTATATATATTTCCTAAGATTCTCCTTATTAGGAGTGGAGTTAAAGGTCTACTTGTTTTCCTCCATCCAAGGTCAGTGGAACCAACAAGGTGATATGGATTATGATACAGGGTGTGGGGAAGGGTTAGAATTTAGATAACTCCCAGTAAAAATTTCAATGCACCCCAAGTTTAAAGAGTATCCGAGCTCTTGTCTATAAAGTTAAAGAATTAAAATCATAGACAACAAGATATTATAGTGGGAGACTTTATTAGTTAAGGGAACATGGGAAGTTACAGAGTTTTCCAGCCACAAGTGTAGGGAAAACATGTGTTAGAGGGTTTAACAGAATTTATATTGTTTAGCTAAATAAGCAGCAGAAGAAAAGATAACAGAAAGCTCTCATCATGAAAAGGAGAGATTCATGAGGGAAAAGGTCTGGAGCCTGCCCGCACCCCAGCCATTAGCTGGGGTGGGGGAAGGCCTTACCTTGGAAATTCAGAGATCCTTCTGCAGCCCAGCCATGTGGGGAAAAGAGACTGGCTTCCTCTAGGGAAGTCAATTTAAGTTCTTCCCAGGTGATTCAGAGAGACAGCTGATTGGCTCATATTTGACCAATCAGCCCCTAGGTTGTAGCTCTGGCTAAATATCTCCCACTCAAGGGGAGGGGTATTTCCTGCAGATACCTGACCCTGTCACAAAGGCACACAGCAAAGCATTTCTGTAATGCAATAATGGTCCTTCCACACTGTTAAAAATATTTCATTCTCTCAAGTTAATACTGCTTTCTAGTAAAGTATGGAACTTAGCTTTCTGTCAAAGCCTTCCCATTATCCATGGAGATGATGGGAAACTTTTCAGTTTGCTCTAATAGAATATTTCATTATGTTAATAGAATCCTTAAAACTAAATCATTATCACACCCCCTAGGTGATATCTACATGGTCTTTTGTTTGTCTGAGTTATGGACAGTCTCTGAAACCTAGGCTGGCTTGGAACTCACTATGTAACCCAGGGTGGCCTGGAACTCAAAATCCTCCTGCCTCAGCGTCAGCTGAATTCCAGGCATCCACATTAATTGTATATTGTATGTTTTTTAGTGTAAACTTAATAGCATCCATTATTTTTAACGATTTCAGTTTCCTCAGGATTTGTGGCTACTTAAATTTTTTTTTGATTGTAAACATTTCTACTTCATTGCTTACTGACTTGACTTGACAGTTTTATTTTTTGTATGTTTGGACACTATACCCTTAAACATCAACTTAAGGACCTGGCTGCTGAGCAGTCCAAGCCACAGTTGATGGAGGTGCAGCCTTGTCTAGCCTTACTTGAGGGGCCAAGGACATGAGCTGATGCAGTCCCTGAGTGCTAGGAACTCTTGGGGCAAGTCAAGCAAGACAGTAGGGATGTTAGCTGGAGCTGCTTGGCTCAGTCACCACAAGGGCAGTTGGAAAAAGGATTATCAAACACTCACCAGAGTCCTCTTGACATGCAAGACTCACACTGTAACCTTTCTTGCATGATTTAATGTGTATTCCCTTGTTCTTTCTTAAACAAATGTCTCCTCATGCTCTCTAGACCTTGGTCACGATATGCTGACTTCACCATTGCAGGCTCCTTTACTAATTACCATTTATGTCTCCATGTTTTTGAGCTAATATAGCATCTCATGAGTTCAACAAGGGACCTCAAAATCATAGCTCCTCAGGTGTTGTCACACAGTTCAGTCTCTAGGACACTTCATGGCTTCCCCCACATTCTCAACATACCCCAATTTGGGGGAGGGGTTCACAGGAATGCAAACAGTTCACAGTTCTGTGTGCCACTATTGCACATGGGTGTAGTTCTTGTCCAGGTGATGGATTCTCTGGCTTTCAGCGTCACCTGCTTATTCAAGCTAGAGTCATGGGGATTTGCCAGGCAAGGACTGTTTTTCCTCTCCATTCCCACATTTTCTCTGGGTGTTCTAGGATGAAAGTCTGTGGTGTCTTCCACAATAGAGTCTTACCTTTTAGCTCTGCTGGTAACTATATGCTTGGCAAAGACCTGGATTTTTATGGGGAATCACATGGATCACCTTGGCCAACTGCTCACTGTGGGGTTTAACCCAGATCTCACCCTGGGAGCCACAAGCCAGAGTCCATGGTTTAAGAAATAAGATTACTCACCTTTTATTGGGAAATTTGGTCTGGTTCATCCATCTCCCTTACTTGGGAATTCTATCTCACATACTGGTTTCCAGGAGGAAGATTCCTATTGCGCTGACAGCTTTAGTCTTTGACTTTGTGTAGTTCCCTCCCTCACCCATCCTTTTTCTGACCTCCCCCACCCTCCCACCATAATATTCTTTTCCTCTGCTAGTTAGTCTGGTGAATCCTCCTTTTCTCTCTCAATGGTTCCTCATTTTTCTGGTCTCAATCTAGTTATATGACCATAGTGCTAATATTTACTCCCTTTTATACTCCTCTTCCACTGGTCCAGTTTAGGAGCCACATATGAGAGAAAACATGTGTCACTTGCCTTCTAGTGTGTTTTTGATTGTGGTATGATAACCTATAACTTAACATTGCTAACTGAATCATTTTAAGTGAACGGTTCACTGGTGTCAAGTACATTCACGTTGTTGTGTAGCCATTGTACCTTCCATCTACAGCCCATTTTCATCCTACCAAGCTGGAGCTCTTTTCCCCAGTTACACCAACTCCATATGTTCCTATGTCTTAACCCCTGGCAACCACCAATCTACCTTCTATCTATGAGAACTTGACTGTTCCATGGAACTCGTGTAAGTGTGACCATCCAGTGTTTGTCTTTAGTTATTTTTATTTTGTGTGTATGGTATGTGTGTGTGCATGCTTGTATGTATATGGGCACATGTGTGTATATGAGTATAGGTGCACATGTGTTTGTGGAGGTGAGAGGTTGATGCCAGGTGTTTTCCTCACTTGCTTTCCACCTTATTCTTTGAGATAGGGTAACTCACTGAAACTTGAGCTAGACTAGATGGCCAGCAAACCCAAGTGATTGTCCTGTCTCCACCTCCCCAGTGCTGGGATTATAAATACATGCCACTATACCTGGCTTTCACATGAGTACTGGGGATTTGAACTCAAGTCCTCATGCTTACACAGCAAATACTTTACCCACTGAGTCCCAGGGTTTGTGATTTGGGGACTGTCTTCTTTCACTTTGCATTATCATTGGAGCTCATCCATGGCATAAGCTTCTTTTCTACTCTGACTTTGTGGTGGTTATGGTGAGGTTTCTGAGTCTTTCAGCAGGTGACTACCTAGTTCATATGTTTTTGTTCATTTTCTTTTATATTTTTTTCCAAAATAAGATATTGATACATAATCAAGACAAACCATTTTGAATCTATAATACTCCTGTCTCAGCCCTCTGATTATTAGGATTATAGATCTATATCATTATTCTTGGCTTCATATATTATTACTTAATCATATGAAAATTTTAGGTTCAGAATTTTATTCTGACTACAGAGAGTCAAGTGCCGCATATACTCCTTCATGTCCAGTTCCTAACCAGGTTAAGCATGAACAGTAAGAAAACCTGTCAGGTGGATTGAGAGACTGACAAAGGGGATGGAAAGAGATGGGGGGAGGGGAAGTAAAAGAAAGGGGGGATTTATACACCAGTCTAAACCAATAATGAGCGATACCATAAAGTCCTTATTTTCATGCAGTGAGCTTTCAAGGAAGCCATGGTCATCATCAGGTAAGAGACACCCTGAATAGGGTAGGACATAGCTGTGGTAGTTTGAATGGACATCCTCCAACAGCTTCAAGAATTTATCAATGTTTTTTCTCCAGCTGTCTGGCTGGAGGGTGTGTCACATTGGCCTAGCCTCTTAGCCTCCAGCCCTAAGGTATTTCTTGGGTGAGTCTGGGATTCCAGGTATACATATGCAAAGAACAATTTGATTTCAAGTCCAGAATTCCTGCTTTTGAGAGTTGGAGTGTGCTTGCTTGCTTTGAAGATTCTGGTGATAGGTTTCTTTCTCTGCTTAATCTGTGGAAGGGGGCCTGCCTCTTTAGCCATTCTGGAACTTCCCCTGGATCTATTGCTTCAATAAATACTTTTCTCCACAAACTGTGCCTGGTTGGAGATTCATCCCAGTGGCATGTGGCTGACTACAACAGTAGCCTAACCCCAAGACAAATTGCTCTGGACTGTAATTCCCTGTTGCAGTCATTGGTTACTTCCCACACTGAGTTGTTGATTGAAGAGACCCATTAGGTTTCTAAAATAAGACAGTCTATGTCAAAGCTCTTGAATACCCACCCCAGGCAAAGGGTAAGACCCTACTGCTGAAGGTACTATAGTGGGAACTGGGCACAGCAGGTGAACACCTGAAGCTTCACTGTTGCACTTCCTCAGATTTTGTGTCTCAAAATGCCAAAGAAATGGACATTTTTGACAGCATTTTCTTTTCACACACGTTTATTCTATATTAGAGTCAGTTAAGGGAATTGGAAATGGGAATAGGGGGAGCAGCCCAACCACCATGTGGTCTCTGAGGTTTATAAGTCATCATCAAAAGTGCACAGAATCACCAAAATTGAAAAAAATAAATAACACACATGGTAAAGAGAAGGTTCTCTCTTCCTTCCCCTCTCTCTGATCCTGTAAGAGATCAGAGGAGGGGGAGGGACTAAAATTCACCACCTGGTCCAGGGCACCTCCAGCCCAGAAGTAAGGACAGGAAAAAGAAGAAGAACATGTCCCAAGACTTTTAAAGGTTTTTGCTGGGGAGCGGGGGATGGCAAGGCTCCAGCCTGGGAGTGTTTTGGTGACATGATGAGGTCACAATCAGAGGCCACACCCTATCTACCTGTGTGTGGAGGGTCTTTCTCCTAATCCCTCTCAGTAGCACAGATTGTCATCACACAACATGGAGAGACAATGCTTAATCCAGAATGATAACCAGCTCCCAGATGTTAGCATGTGGAGTGCTGGAAGGTGTTATATGAGCTACCAGAGGAAATTTACCAAAGATATTTCAAGAACACAGAGGCTACTTGTTGCAGTCAGCTTTTTTGTTTGTTTGTTTTTGTTTTTTGTTTTTTAAGGTAGGGTCTCGCTCTAGCCCAGGCTGACCTGGAATTCACTCTGTAGTCTCAGGGTGGCCTTGAACTCACAGTGATCCTCCTACCTCTGCCTCCCGAGTGCTGGGATTAAAGGCGTGCACCACCATGCCCGGCTTGCAGTCAGCTTTCTAGTTGCTGCGCAGAAAGAACCCAATCAAAAGTGGCTTGTGGAGGAATGGGTTTATTTGGCTTATGGATTCAAGGAGAGACTTCATCCTGGCAGGGAAAATGATGGCATGAGTAGAAGGGTGGACATCACCTCCACCATAGCACTGGCAAGGGGAAGATGGCTTATAATCCCCATAAACCCACCCCCAACAACATAGCTCTAGTGAGGTTCTAATTCCCGAACTGCCATCAGCTGGAATTGAGCATACAGAACACATTCATTCGTTTGTGGGGGACACCTGGATCGAACATGAGACCACTGATATATAACACTGAATTATGCTATGGGAATGCTGAAGACACTGCTAGATGGCAGAGACCTGTAAGCCAAGAAGTGCTTATCTGTACAATAGTGGTGCTAAAATTAGGTGGGTGATCAACAGCTTGGTAATTGGCTAAGAGATCCACTCAGTGGCAGGTAACCCTTAACTGGAACTGGGATCCATGGTGTTGCAGTCACCTTTCTAGTTGCTGTGCAGAAAGAACCCAAACAAAAGCGGCTTGTGGAGGAATGGGTTTATTTTGCTTATGGACTTGAGGAAGACACCATCCTGGCAGGGAAAACGATGGCATGAGCAGAAGGGTGGACACTACCTCTGCCACAGCACTGGAAACAGTGGCAGGAAGGTGTGCCAAACTCTGGCAAGGGGAAGCTGGTTTATAATCCCCATAAGCCCACCCCCAACAACACAACTCCATCGAGGTTGTAAAATTCAAACTGCCATCAGCTGTGGATCGATCACTGAGAACACATTCATTTGTTTGTGGGGGACACCTGGATCAAACCATGACACATGGTAAACCCATATGAGGACCAAGAACCTGGGCTCCAATGGGAAATCCCCACTAACTAGAGATCTACAGAGAGGATATATCCATTAGAATCTTGACAAATTAGTGTTGGTCTCATATAACCTATATTGATCTCACTCTCTGCTGGAGATTCTGTTTGTATGTTTCAGAAGGTAACGAGAACCCTGGACAACTCAACCCTACCAAAAGGACCTAAGATGCTGCCTATAACCCAGGCAGGAGATGAATCACTCTTAATTTATGATATAAAGCCCCCAAAAAATCCTTTGAGGAAGTGGTGAGAGGAGCAAGAGACCTACCTCCACAGGAAGTCAGATACCCTGGGAAAGGATAATGGAGACAGACACCTAGGACAACCCAACACAACCCAAAGCAGAAATTTAGAGACTCTTAAGACCTCAACAGCAAAACTTACCCACCCTGACTCAGGGACCTGAGTGGAAGAGGGGGCAGAGAGATTGTAAGAGCCATGATGGGGGAGAATACCCAGAGCCATGGCACCCCTCAGCAACACACAAAGGAAAAGAAAACTGGCTACCTCTTGTACAATCTATAACCCCCTTTTCTCATGGACTGGCCCAGTAAGCATCCTGTTTTGGGTTTTCTTTGCCTTTCTTTTGGTATATGTGTCTTACTTTGTTAAAATGGAATATTTATTATTTTTATTATGATTAAGTAGAAATTTTGCATGGACATATCATGAATTGAAATCATATTTTCCCCCTTCCTACCCCCATTCAACTGAGGGCCCTGGTCACTGGGATTGCTGGTACTTACTGTGGAGTTATGGGTTATTAGTTATGAGAGCAGCAGTCAACATTTATTATATTTACTTGATTAAGCATTTATCTTCATAACTTTACATAATATAATGTTGCGGTCAGCATTCTAGTTGCTGCGCAGAAAGAACCCAAACAAAAGTGGCTTGTAGAGGAATGGGTTTATTTGGCTTACGGACTCGAGGGGAGACTCCATTCTGGCAGGGAAAACGATGGCATGAGCAGAGGGCTGGACATCACCTCTGCCACAGCACTGCAAACAGCGGCAGGAAGGTGTGCCAAATACTGGCAA